>KE371174.1:472089-483685 GCA_000418225.1 Zizania latifolia | reverse complement strand
ATTTACAACCATATTTGTTCTTTTTTCTAACTTGTATATGTCAAATTATATTTTAACTTGAATATTGTTGAGTGAAATATCACTGCTAGCTGATCTTGGCAATTTTTTTTAAAAAAATATAACTATTTGGATGTCACATAAAAATGAGGGAACATCTCCTTAAGGGGTAAATTAACTTTGCCCTTCTCTGGACCTTTGTCCCAGATAATACCACATTGGTTAGCAATTTGGTTGGTTGATCAATGACCAGGTTGATGATCTGATGCACGCGTTCGATATATCCCCACCAGTCGGTTGCTCGATCGCTCGAGCTTGAATTGTTATAGTTAAATCATTCATCACCAAATCATATACTATAGCACCACCCTATTAAGGAATAATTAATTAAGCAACCAAAATTTATCATTGTACACACATATGATGGAGCAAATCATGCATGATATTGTGGTGTTTGCCCAGCAGCCAACACCAACTGCAGCTGGCCGGTTAGCTAGGCACCGTGATCGTGCGTGCCGATAGTTGGCACGTGAACACACATGCACATACATTTGGCCTATACGCGTGTTAGCGTGTATCGTACTTGTGTACACTACTGTAGTTTACACGCTTACATGTATGATTTCGAAGCTTCAGATATATATGCTGCAAGGCTGCAAGTTTAGGTAATTCTATTCTGAAGAGTGCGTGATGGAAGAAGGTGAGATCGACCAGCCGCAGCCGCCCCATAGATTGATCACTCTTGGGTCTACTTGGCAGAGCTGTAAATAATAAAAAGCAGCTGTGTTATCGTGGGCGTGCGAAAAATGATGTAGGCTTAAGAAAAATTACAAACAAATATCACTATGGTAACCGTGGTTATATTTAATTGTTAGTGGGTTATTACGAATATATGCAATCTAGGTCCAGACAACTTTTATTGTCTTTTTAAGAAACCGGTGCTCTATACAAATTTAGGTGTGCTCTATACAAATTTAGGTTGCTAGATTAAGATGTTTAGTTCAGCTTTTAAATTTTCAGATTAAAATGGTTAAAAATCTCAATTAAACACATATTATAAAAGCTACAGTGAGTTCTGAAAAGTTAATATAGGTTAAGAACTAAAAAAAACTATAAAGTTATTTTGTTGGAATAGCTATGGACGATGGCGATAGATAAAAATAGCGTGAACAGAGGTGGTGGCATGCGAGGAAGATGACAAGGAGATGGGTCATAGCTGAGGAAGGGCAGGGATGGTGACATCTGACGAGGCAGTGGTGGGCGTGGATGTACAACACATATGGCGTCAAGGTCTTTATAGCATTTCAGGATAATTATTATAGAGAAGTTGTGAAATTTAAGGAACAGGCAATTTTTAGTTTGTATTGGCAAAATCTACTGGGATGGAAAATTTTGAATTCATTCAGATAATTCAGATTTTAGTGCTGGTTGAAAAAAATGAACTAATTACGATGTTCCGTGTCAGAATTCAGAATTCACTGATTCGAATGGTGGCGTTGCCGCGTTGGGTGTTTGACTTGGTTACTCTGAGTTATAAATTTTACTGTTCTGAATGTCTTTCCGATCGAATTGGTAAAGCTGGTTATCACAATCAACTTTGGATGGTGTAATTTTACTCACTGAACATGCACTGTATTATGCTCCAAAATTGGTAGACACCAGCTAGCGCCACTCCTACAAGAAAGAGGTCGACAGCTTTCGGTACCTAAAGAGAACTGCTAGCTGATGCTGCTGCTGTTACCAGCAATGCGCCAAGAAATCATGTCTTGTTCGATCTCCCTGCAGTTGCCGTCCTCATCTGCCTCAGCTCGATAAGTTCAGATCAATCATCGCTGTTCGGTCTCTAGCTTGTCGACCACCAGCAGCAGCAGCAGCTCAGCCAGATACCACGAATTTCGCAGTCGTTGGCTCGATCGTTGCAGACATTTCAGTACGGGCGGGGAATCGGTTTAATCAGCTCTTCCGGTTTGTTTTTTAGTTTCTAAAAACGTTTTTAGAAAATAGAAACTGAACAGTGCTCTAAAAAAAATAGTAAACACCGACAGAATTTGATTCGGTTTTAACCAAATATGCTATGTCAGTCTTTTAAATTATCGTTTCGTAAGCTACACAAATTTGAAATTACACTCCAATTCAATATATCAACTTATTAAGACAAGAATATTAGATATCATAAACTTTTTAGGCTTTTAGATAAAATTAAAATTATATCACAATTCAATATATCAACTTATTAAGACATGAACATTAAAAATTCTAACTTCTTTGATTTATCCGATTGTTCAGTTTTTTAAATCTGAAAACCGAATTTCCTTAACATAAAAGCTGATTTTTAAAAACAAATAGACTTTGAGTCCAGTTCGATGTGGTTTAGCTCGGTTTGGTTTTTGGTTTATTTGTGCAACCCCTACTTGGCAGAAACAGCCGAGAAAATTGAACAGTGGATGATGGACGCAGTCAGTCATGAGGGTTCGTTCAGTTTGTTTGCGACCTCCCTGCACATAGCTTCAGATAAGATTCATGGCAATATATATTGTGATCATTATGCAGCAGCGAAGTATGTATACTCTGGGATCGACAAGCTCCGTTGATTCCGAATTTTCCATCTGATCGAGTATGTTTATATGTTATTGGAACTGAACTTGTCGTTTGTTCGTAGACCAAGAACTACTAAAATACTGCAGATTAGTTGGTTTAATTAATTGAAGCAAGCATGCATGGACTAGTCAATGCAAATCAAACGAACAAAATACTACCTACTCATAATGTTGGTGATTACATCGATGGAACTGTGCCCAAGAAAATTCTGGGGAACCAGAAGTTCCGGTTATAGCCGGAAGTTCCGGGTTCTGGAGCATCCGGAAGTTATAGTAGGACCAGAAGTTTCGGGTCAGCCCCAGTATTTGATGTTCTGGACGAACCGAAAGTTCCGGCTGTAGCCGAAAGTTCCGGGTCGAGAATTAATTCGATACAGAAGGTCATTTTCGGAAGTTCTGCCTGTAGCCAGAAGTTCCGGACCAGACGAACAGATTAGATCTGTTGGGTTTTAATGCAGATTAAAGGCCCACGATGGGGCACTATATAAAGAGAGGTGAGGCAAGCACAAAAAAGTTGCTAGTGGTTGCTGCTATTACTCCTAGTTGAGAACCCTAGCCGCCACCTCCCCTCTCTCCACGATTACAAGTGTTGTGATTGATCTTCCGGATCTCACGAGTGGTGCTAGCACGCCGGCGTGAGGTGATCCCATCCCTGTACGTGTGGATACCGTAGAGGCATCGTTGCTGCATCGGTGTTGTTCTTCTTCTTTGGAGAACGCGGATTACACCAACTTCACCGCCGACGAACGGACGGAGCTGTGAGGAGCAGATCGAGGACGAGCTTCATTGACTCTACTTCCACTGCCCGAGCGTGTCTCAAGGCTTGAGGTAACGATCCATGATCCCATTACACGTATGGTTCCTGGGCTAACAGAGTAAATTTTTGAAATTAAGTGCTAGCGTAGCCTCTCCTTAACCCAACAGTGGTATCAGAGCCTACGTGCGTAGTGTTCGATCTGGATCGATCATATATGATGATATGTGATGGAAATAGATTAGATCTATTGTTTTCGTCGTCGGATTTTTGGAAGTTCTGGTTGGACCGAAAGTTCTGGGCTGAAATAATTTTCGATACAGAATTTTATTTTCGGAAGTTCCGGGTATGACTCGGAAGCTCCGGGTCCAGAAGTTCCGGTTGGACCAGAAGTTTCAGACAGAAATAAATTCCGTACAGAAGATTATTTTTGGAAGTTCCGGGTGTGACTCGGAACTTCCGGGCCAAAAATAAATTCAAGTCAGAAGGTTGATTTCGAAAGTTCCGGCCCTGAGTCGAAAGTTCCGGTCCCTTCGACCGGAAGTTCTAGCTAAGCCGGAAGTTCCGGGTCTGTTTTCAGTTGCGCATAGTCTCCGCCTAACTTGTTTTTGTAGAGAATGTTGTGACTGGTATGGCCTTGCAAAGTATATGATACTCGCTTGTAATAACATGGCCTGCGCGTCATGATTGATTACAGCCCAAGGCTGTTCAAATGTTGTACGACCTACGCATCGACATGTGATGTTTTAGCTCATGTAATTAGTATAGTGCTATTAGATGTAATAAGCTGATACAGGTTCATGAAGGCCTGAAGCGTGATGACCCGATGGACAAGAACCATGAAGATGTAGATCACCATGTAAGAGGGTCATACTATGTCACAGTTAATATCATTACCTGTGATGTTTACTTATGTTCCTGTCATACTATTCTTTTATGTTCTGTGTGCGGTAGGCATCGTTACCATGTTAGAATAGTTTTCCTCAGCAAATTAAATATTGATGCTCTTTCCAATAGCTGCATCTACAAAGGTTGTGATCATTGTATGGTGGGTCTGCCAAAGCAGGGTGCCATCTTTTATCTCAATCAGTTAGGGTGGTGTCGGACACCACATGCATAGTATTGGTTTGCTTAACAAAGCTATCAAAACGGTTTTGGCCTTTGGGGTATGGAGTTGGGCGTCGGGCATAGGATGTCACCCCAACGAACAAGAGTCACATAGGATGTGATTAGCAAGGTGTTGCCTATCTATGTCACTAATCTTCTAGCAGTGATGCCAAAGCTCACTAGGAGTTAGTTGAATATGGATCTTGTCCCACAATATGTTATTAGAGAGAAAATGATCATTTTACATATTGTGATATATCTTTTATTTGATAGAAGATTAACATAGCATAGTGCTGAACCTTACATTGTTGTTGTAGATCATGGCACCTACTGCAAAGAACACTTTCGTTTTTAAGCTGCGACCTATCCTTGAAAGGGAGAAATTGTCTGGAACAAATTTTATAGACTGATACAGGAATCTGAGAATTGTTCTCAAACAAGAAAATAAAGATTACATTCTGAAGAAACCCCACCCTAATGAACCGAAGGATGATACGCACTAGCTGAGAGGCGGGCTTATGAGAAGCACGCCAGTGATTTAGTGGATGTCAGCTACTCATGCTTGCTTGCATGTCCTCTGAGCTTCGAAGCAATATGAGGACAGAGATGCCTACGATATGATCGTTGGGCCGAATGGCATGTTTGAGAACTAAGCACGGACTGACAGGTATAATGTCTCAAAATCCTTGTTTGCGTGCAGGTTGACGGAAGGCAGTCCAGTGTGTCCTCATATGATCAAGATGATTGGTTACGTTGAGAACCTGGAGAAGCTTGGCTCTAAACTTGATAATGATTTGGCCACAGATGTGATTCTTCAGTCGCTCCCTGCGAGCTTCGAGCCATTTATCATGAATTTTCATATAAATGGCATGAAGAAAACATTGGCTGAATTACATGGGATCCTCAAGACAGCCAAGGAAAGCCTTAAGAAAAATCCTAGTCATGTGATGATGGCTCAAAAGGAGAATAAGAAGAGAAAGCGTAAGGGTAAGGCTAAAGCTTCAGATGCGATCTCGAGCTCTAAGTCTAATTCGGCTAGAAAGTCCAAGTCGGGCCCTGCTAGCTCTGACACATGCCACCACTGCTATAAGCCTGGTCATTGGCGGAGGAATTGCAAGTTATATTTGGAAGAACAAAAGAAAAAGAAGGGAAGTATGACTTCTGCTTTAGATATAAATGTTATTCAAATTTATCTTGCTACTCGTCCAAGTGATTCATGGGTATTTTATACCGGATCAATGATTCATACCTGCAAATCGTTGCAGGGGCTAAAAAGGACTAGAAAGTGTGCAAAAGGCGAATTGGATGTTCGTGTCAGCAATGGTGCAAAAGTTGCTGCGTTGGCCGTTGGCGTTTATTCCTTGTCGCTACCCTTAGGATTAGTTTTGGAGTTAAATAATTATTATTTTATTTTCGTCTTGGGCAGAAACATTATCTCTTCGTCATGTTTAGAGGAAGACGGTTTTGAATTCGTAATAAAGAACAAGTGTTGTTCGATATTTTTGAATGGTATGCTCTATGGTGTTTGTCCATTGTTGAATGGCTTATATATTCTGAATCTTGAGGATACACATGTTTATAACATTAATACAAAGAAACCTCGACTCAATGATTTGAATCTTACCTATGTCTGGCATTGTCGTTTAGGTCATATAAATGAGAAGTGCATGCAGAAGCTCCATAAAGATGGGCTTTTGGAGTCATTTGATTTTGAATCGTTTGACACATGTGAGTCTTGTTTGCTTGGCAAGATGACTAAGACGCCTTTCACTGATCAAAGTGAAAAGGCAAACGAGCTATTGTCCATTGTACATACTGATGTATGTGGACCAATGAGTTCTACAGCCAGAGGTGGATTTCAGTACTTCATAACTTTTACTGACGACTTTAATAGATATGGTTATATCTACTTAATGAGGCATAAGTCGGAATCCTTTGAAAAATTCAAGGAGTTCCAAAATAAGGTACAAAATCATACTGGCAAGACAATTAAATTTCTACGATTAGATCGTGGAGGTGAATATTTGACATATGAGTTTAATGATCATCTGAAGCAGTGTGAAATTGTTCCATTGCTGACTCCACCTGGTACACCTTAGTGGAATGGGGTGTCCGAGCGGAGGAACCGAACTTTGTTGGACATGGTACGGTCGATGATAAGTCAAACTGATATTCCATTGTCTTTCTAGGGATTTGTTTTAGAAACTGCTGCTTTCACATTAAATAGAGTTCCATCTAAATCTATAGAGAGGACACCATATGAGATATGGACTGGGAAGCGTCCCGGGTTGTCTTTTCTAAAGATCTGGGGTTGTGAGGCCTATGTAAAGCGTTTGACGTCTGATAAGCTCACTCCCAAATCTGATAAATGCTTCTTTGTGGGATATCCTAGGAAAACCAAATGATATTACTTTTATAACCGGGAAGAAGGTAAAGTGTTTGTCGCCCGAAATAGTGTTTTTCTTGAGAAAGAGTTTCTCTCAAAAGGGGTTAGTGGGAGCACGTTGCAACTCGAAGAGGTTCGAGAGCCACTAGAAAGTGTTTCAGCTCCTACTGAACCGGGCCTCGACATGCAAGATGTTGCAGAGCCTGTTGTCGAGACACCAGCCCCACGTCGATCGGAGAGGTTAAGTCGTGCGCCCGAGCGGTTAGCGTTTTTAACTACTGGGCAGCGCGACATATTATTGTTGGACAATGATGAACCTAAGACCTATTCGGAAGCAGTGATGGGACCTGACTCTGAGAAATGGCTTAGAGCCATAAGATCCGAGTTAGAATCCATGTGAGAGAATCAAGTTTGGAACTTGATCGATCCACCTGATGGTGTAAAAACTATCGAGTGTAAATAGATTTTTAAAAAAAAGATAGACGTTGATGGAAATGTTCACATCTATAAGGCACGATTGGTGATGAAAGGTTTCAGGCAGATTCAAGGAGTTGATTATGATGAAACGTTTTCGTCCGTCGCTATGCTAAAGTCTATCCAGATCATTCTAGCAATTGACGTATTTTATGACTATGAGATATGGTAAATGGATGTCAAGACGGCTTTCCTTAATGGAAACCTAAGTGAGGATGTGTACATGACACAGCCTGAAGGTCTTGATAATCTAGAGAGTGCTGGGAAAGTTTGCAAGCTGCAAAGGTTCATTTATAGGCTGAAGCAGGCTTCTCAGAGTTGGAACCTTCGTTTAGATGAGGTAGTCAAAGGGTTTGACTTCATCAAGAACGAAGAAGAGCCTTGTGTTTACAAAAAGACTAGTAGGAGCTCACTTGTGTTTCTGGTCTTATATGTAGATGACATATTGCTGATCGGAAATGATATTCCTATGCTAGATGCTGTCAAGGCTTTCTTGGAAAAAAGTTTCTCAATAAAAGATCTTAGAGAGGCAGCATACATCTTAGACATAAAGATCTATAGAGATAGATCGAGATGGTTAATTGGATTAAGCCAAAGCATGTACATTGACAAGGTATTGAAACGGTTCAATATGCAGAATTCCAAGAAAGGTTTCCTGTCAATGTCACATGGTATTTCTCTCAGCAAGAGTCAGTGTCCTTCGACACCTGATGAGATAGAGAAGATGAGTGCGATCCCGTATGCCTCCGCAATCGGATCCATCATGTATGCCATGCTTTGTAAACGCCCAGATGTTTCTGATGCTCTAAGTGTTACGAGCAGATATCAGACAAACCCGGGTGAAAGTCACTGGGCGGTAGTAAAGAGTATCCTTAAGTACTTGAGAAGAACTAAGGATATATTCCTGGTCTATGGAGGCGAGGAGGAGCTCGTTGTACATGGTTACACCGATGCCAGCTTCTAGATCAACAAGGATGATTCGCGATCGTAGTCTGGATTTGTGTTCTGCCTCAATGGAGGTGCAGTGAGTTGGAAGAGTTCCAAGCAAGAAACGGTTGCAGATTCAACGATAGAAGCCGAGTATATTACAGCTTCAGAAGCTGCAAAGGAGGCAGTTTGGATCAGAAAGTTTGTTTCTGAGTTGTGTGTTGTCCCTAGTACGTTCAGTCCAGTGGACCTCTATTGTGATAATAGTGGTGCCATTGCGCAAGCTAAGGAGCCTAGGTCGCATCAGAAGTCCAAGCACATACTGCGACGCTATCACCTGATTTGTGAGATTATAGATAGAGGTGATGTGAAGATATGCAAGGTGCACACAGATTTGAACCTAGCTGATCCGTTGACGAAGCCTCTCTCACAGCCCAGACATGAGGCGCACTTGAGCTCTATGGGTATTAGATACTTACGTGAGTGAGTCGAGTGTATGTGTAAAGAAGTTAGTTTATCTATGCTAATGTACATTTGGATAATTAGTTATCTTGTTCCTTGAATAAATGTCTTTTACATTGATCAGCAAGTTGATGACTTGTTTGTGAGACTCTTTGTGTTATGATGTTGTTTTAAACGATCCCTAATCTCATATCGTCATGTGGGACGGTGATGATTTATAGATTAGCACATCTGTCTGATTGATGATCATGTTTCACAGATCATAGACATAGAGATGTCAAATCAGTGATGTGGACTCATGTTGGTAAACATGAAGTTGAATAAACCCACCTTGAGATACTGCTGGGATTGTTATTTTATATGTGTCATCAATTATCATCTCAAATGGTGTACCTGCAGAATCCTTAGACCTGAGATCGTCATTGATTCCAGAATGTGTAGTGCACACTTAGGGGCTTTCAAACGCTATTCCGTAACAGGGTAGTTATAAAGGTTGCTTTCGGGTGTGTCACGAAACATGTCGTGGGATGTGAGCGGTCAAGATGGAATTTACCCCTCCTACATAACGGGAGAGACGTCTCTGAGCCCCTCGAGGTAGTCAGATTGGAAAGTACATGGCCATGCCACTATGATCAAAGAGTTGATCATGATTGAATCAACTACTTGATCGAGTGAAGTGTCGAGCTACTAACAAATGTGGTACGTATCTCGTCTTGAGCTTGACTGATGTCGTGTGGTAAAGGGATTGGTGCGTGAGTATATTAAGATTTAGAAAGTATGATTTTGACTTTGTATGTTTTCGGGGGTCAATATGTGCTGCTAGGTACCGCTATTGATCGGTGATCCGGAAATGGTTTCTGGGTAGCGGCCGTTTGCGTATGAACCTATCAGGTCGCACGCTTAAGGGGATGGAATTCAAATCTTGTAAATAATTGGTTCTTGTGCAAGTGGGAGATTGATGGAATTGTGCTCAAGAAAATTCTGGGGGAACCGGAAGTTCCGGCTGTAGCTGGAAGTTCTGGGTTCTGGAGCATCCGGAAGTTCTGGTAGGACCAGAAGTTCCGGGTCAGCCCCAGTATTTGATTGTCTGGACGAACCGGAAGTTCTGGCTGTAGCCGAATGTTTCGGGTCGAGAATTAATTCGATATAGAAGGTCATTTTCGGAAGTTCCGGCTGTAGCCGAAAGCTCCGCGCCAGTCGAACAGATTAGATCTGTTAGGCTTTAATACAAATTAAAGACCCACGATGGGACACTATATAAAGAGAGGTGGGGCAAGCACGAAAAAGTTGCTGGTGGTTGCTGCTATTACTCCTAGTTGAGAATCCTAGCCGCCACCTCTCCTCTCTCCACGATCACAAGTGTTGTGATTGATCTTCTGGATCTCGCGAGTGGTGCTAGCACGCTGGCATGAGGTGATCTCATCTATGTACGTGTGGATACCGTAGAGACACCGTTGCTGCATCGATACTGTTCTTCTTTCTTAGAGAACGCCGGATTACGCCAACTTCGCTGCCAACGAACGGACGGAGCTGTGAGGAGCAGATCGAGGACGTGTTTCATCGACTCTACTTCCGCTGCCCGAGCGCGTCTCGAGGCTTGAGGTAACGATCCATTATCCTATTACGCGCATGATTTCTAGGCAAACGAGGTAAATTTTTGAAATTAAGTGCTATTGTAGCCTCCTCATGACCCAACATACATCGCGCGTGAACTGTATGAATTGTAAAAGTATGCACAGTTTTCAGGGTAACATTAGTTAACTAATTTGCTGATGTGATGAAATGCTCCTCTTCTCTGCAGCTTCGTTCTAGTCAAGTAGTCATCGTCAGATAAAAATATGATCGGTGATTCGGTACACGAGTAACCGTGATATGTCGTCGTTGCATCGATTAAGTCCTTGTGCTGGCACATGTTTGTGAAAAATATACAGGATAATCCCTTTTTGTAGGACCTGCGAACTGGTCTGAATCTGTTCTGTTGGTAGGGTGAGCTGGAATGAAACTGTCACAGTGACACTTGTGACAGTACCCATCGAACAGACAGACAGTGGAGATGGAGTTACTCGCATTACATGTATATATCGTAATCAAGTCTTTAATTATAAACTACAAGAACTTGCAATTAAGTTTGTACTCTCTTCATCCTAAAAAAATATTTTTAATAATTCTCACATGGATTAGCAATGTGAAAAAAATTATTTAGCTGACCCTTATTAATATTTTTAGCTCTAATTTGTAAGCAGCTGATTGAATGTGGTGTTTACTTGTTTAGTCGGATTCCATTAATTATGTGCGTTTTAATCAAATAAAATAAACTAAAAATAAGGCTTTGTAAGACAAATTTTCAATGATAAAAATTGAAATCTTTGTGGGCAGAGAAGGCACATGACAATAATATATTATCAATTGTTCTATGTATTTTTTTTCTAATTCAATATTAACAATAATTGTCAGGTTTACATGATGACCTTAATACCCTATTGTAAACTATTTAGTTGATAAAGTTGTTACGATACCATCAAACTAAAATATTGGATCACTCCGTTTGGAAGATGGAGGTAATACAGTACGATTGAGGCGACGATACATCGAACGAGCCGGTGAAATTAAACAATCCAGATATGATTTATCTACATCAATTCACCGGCAAAATGTTTCTTTTCGAATCTAGCTTGAATCTGGCAGGTTGAGTTGGAACGGAAACGCCACTTGCGAGAACATATCGAATATATATAGAGAGAGAGATGGACCGACATTACATTGCCATGTCAGAAGCATCATCGTTGAGCTTTTTGGGCCAGGACATTGTAGGCCAATACACGTGAACCAACGAACGAACGAGAAATATTTTTAGGGTACGTCTTTTGTATTCTTATTATTAGTGATCCAAAA
>KE371174.1:459270-471131 GCA_000418225.1 Zizania latifolia | reverse complement strand
GGCGTGCCGGCGAAGGTGCAGTACGAGACGCGGTACTTCACGCAGAGGCTGGACCACTTCAACGCGGCGCCGGCGAGCTACGGCACGTTCCAGCAGAGGTACCTGGTCAACGCCACGTTCTGGGGCGGCAAGGTGGCGCCGGTGTTCGTCTACGCCGGCAACGAGGGCGACGTCGAGCTCTTCACCAACAACACCGGGTTCATGTGGGACGTCGCGCCCAGGTTCCGCGCCATGCTCGTTTTCATCGAGCACAGGTACTACGGCCAGTCCATGCCGTTCGGCGGCAAGGAAGCGGCGTACAGCAACGCCAGCGCCACCGGGTACCTCACGTCGACGCAGGCCATCGCCGACTTCGCCGAGCTCATCCTCAGCCTCAAGGCCAACCTCACCGCGCCAGCCGCTCCCGTTGTCGTCTTCGGCGGCTCATACGGTGGCAGTAAGTTAATTACTACCTCCTCCAATCACATGAACACGCAGCTACGAATAATGATACCACAGTTTTCAAAATACAATTTTGATCGCTAATTTCTATCGCGAAAATTTCAGAAACCTGAAAATAAAACTACAACTTTGTCAAATTACTTCCGAATTCAGATCTATGCATATGATTTCTATACCTCCAATCTAAAAATATAAACATATAAATGCTTAAAGTTTGACTGAAACATACACACACGAAACAACATCTTACCTGACCTGAATGGTCGCCAATTAAGGTGTTCAGTTAACCATGCTTTTCTTTCTGCAATTAATGGATCAAGGACAGAAAATGACCAATACCTACTGTAATTAATAAGCCTGTTCAATTAGCAAGTGCCAAGGATTAATTACTTGCAAACTTCAACAGTAAGTAGGTGGTTACACTGACTAACACGACACTGGATCGACAAATGCGAGTAGAGTGCAACATTTTCTAACATGCTTAATTAGCCTATTGTACTTGTGCACTACAGCTTGGACACAACAACCCATGCATCAGAAATGGCTACCTCTTTGTTAAGACAGAATTATGGTTTAATTCATCTTATTTTTTATATATTTTAGATTTATAAAAAAATAAAAAAAATCAACTTATCTGATTTTGTCATCACTCACTCATTTTTCTTCGAACAATTAAGGTGAATCGTTTATATGTAAGAATGATTATTTAGAAAAGAATTGAGAAAGTTAAAACAATTTATAAGAAATCAAAGGGAGTATTTTATAAGATGCCACATATGCATGGCTTTTATTTTATGAGAATTGAAAACGCTCATGTGGAGAGAACTTTCTCAATTGTATGCTTTGATTAGAGAGAACTGGGGAGAGAATTGAAGAGTGAGATTTCTCTGAATGTTACAAAGGAATTTAAAGATTCTGGTAGTAAAAAAACATGTTCGATAGAATTTGCTTTCAGATTCCATTTGTTCCAAACACCTCATTAATTAACCATCCGTCTTACAATGATTTGATTTTTAGCAATTATTATACAAATTAGTATTATGGAGCAGTTATTCTTAGACAGATTTAGACAGATTATATTAGCAGTGTAGAGAAATGACCTAGATGCTCTTTATTAATCATGTTAGCTCTAAATTTTGGACTAATTAATTGTGTGGTGTCACTTAGTTAAATAGAGACTACCCGTTTTCTTGTGACAAATTGTAAGTGCTAAAAATCAATTATTCTTGGGACAGGAGTATTAATTAAACAACAACAGTTTTACATATAAATATAGTCATATTTCCTTTTGCAAAATCGGGGGATATGCATATATGCTTGATAATGCAAATGAACAGTGCTGGCGGCATGGATGAGGATGAAGTACCCGCACATTGTGATGGGCGCAGTGGCATCGTCTGCCCCCATCCTTGGCTTCTACGGCCTCTCTGATCCATACTCCTTCTACAACGTCGTTTCGAACGACTTCAAGGTGCCTTGATTGCCTCCACATAATTAACTGTAGATCATCTTCTTCATCAGCGGCAAATAGAAAACTTTACCAAGCATTATGTTATTATGCATGCACGGCAACAGAACGAGAGTCAGCATTGCTACGATGTGCTCCGGAACTCGTGGAAAGAGCTAGACGAAGCACTCGCCACTGACGAAGGCCGAGCGCGGCTAAACCACACATTTTACATGTGCAAGTATGTATATATTTTTCTATCTTCTCTTTTACCATGCATATTCTATGATTTTGGCCACTGTTTTTTCATAACTTCGTGTCGAGATATAGTGACACAGCTATAGTATTATGAAATCACTGTGACAGTAAATCCAATTAATTGTAAGATTTTTTTCATATTAAATGACCTTTTGGAGCAATAGGTGGTCTTGTAGCAAGTAATTTGTGAGTGATTGATTTACACAGAGGTAACGTGGACGCGATACCAAACTTGCTGGAGAACGCCCTCGTCTACGTCGCCATGACGGATTACCCGACGCCGTCCAGCTTCCTCACGTCCCTCCCGGCGTATCCCGTCAGAGAGGTATTATACATATATACGTACATATATCGATCTACATACATATTATGTTGTTTTTCTGATTTCTTATACATATCGTTTTAGTATTTTTAGTTTTTTAAAATATAAGTTATTTTACACCTTCTAAACATTTTTTTCATCTTTCATTCTATGTTTAATCTTGTTAAATAAATGTTATCTTTCTCACAAATAAAATTTATATTTTTTACAGCAGAATAAATATAAGACAATAGATTTATTTAAGTTGATTTTTAATTGTTGTGCATAAGTTCAGAATGACCCATGTAAGATATTAGAAACTAGAAATTAGATGAAGTATATAATAATATGTACAATATATAGCCTAAGAGTATTAGATGTGAGGGCTTAGACAATACTACAGTGATGAGGCCATAACATTAATTATGTATAATCCTAGCTAGCTAGCTACAATATATAAATCCATAAATATCCATGCATCTTTTTAATTAGAGCTTGTATTTAAGTTAATTTATTAATTCTTATAAGTCAAAAAACTACTTATGTAAAACATCATAATATATATGTAATATACAATAATGTATACAATATAAAATTAGATTTGCCGCGCGATCGACCAACCGACGTCGGGCAAGGACACGTTGTCGCTGGTGAAGGACGTGATGACGATATATTACAACAACACCGGCGGGCTGGCCTGCTTCGGCGGCGGCGGCGACGAGGACCCCTACGGCATGTTCGCCGGCTGGAACTGGCAGGCCTGCACGGAGATGATCCTGACGATGAGCTACGGCGTCAGCAACAGCAGCATCTTCCCGCCGGACCCCTTCAACTTCACCGATATCCTCGCCGGCTGCCGCGACTACACCGGCCTGCCGCCGCGGCCGTACTGGATCGAGGCTCACTTCGGCGGCTTCGTAAGTCAACCATATTTATAATTACAGCTCGTTGCAGTTGTTCTAGATCTGCATGCTCAGATTCAGATTGACTTCATATTCAATTCGTCAAGCTGGGGATTATTGCACGGGCCAACATTTAGTCCTAAAATTGGGTTGGAAATTAAAGTTTTGTGATTGTTTCAACTCCTTTTGTTTTTAATGAAAACACGTTCTTAATTAATTTGTTTAATTCAGGATATTGGCAATGTTTTGAAGAGGTCTGCAAGCAACATCATCTTCTTCAATGGACTTCGGGATCCGTGGAGCAGCGGCGGGTAATTTTTTTTAGTAATATCTTCCTTAAATTTACAAGTTGAAATCGATCAAATTACGGATCAAAATTTTGACTAGAACAACCATTGACATAATTGCATTCTTGGCAACGTTTCACAGTGTACTGAAGAGCATTTCCGAAAGCATCATTACGCTGGTTGAGCCACAAGGTCAGTCAATACCTCTGTTTCATATTACAAGTAATTTAACTTTTTTTAATCTAAATTTCTATAAGTTTAATCAAAAAAATTAAAAATATATTAAATTCTACAAAATCAAAGAAATACATTGTTAAGACATATTTCACCATGGATTTAATAGAATTAATTTATTGTTATAGTCGTTGATATACTTTTTATAAAACTGATCAAAGTTAAATAAGTTTAATTTATAAAAAAAGTCAAATAGCATATAACATGGAATGGATAACTTATAATATGTAAGTAGAGAGTAGAATGAAGTATCTAGTTTTTCCAACCCGTTTTTTTCATGCCATGAAATTAAACGTGAAACACAGAGGAGTATCTATTTTTCCCAAGCCATTTTTTGCATGCCATGAAATTAAACGTGAAAATGTGATTATGTCTGCCGTACGAAAATACTGGTGGCAGGTGCACACCACGTAGACCTGAGATTCTCCAGCAAGGAAGATCCTGATTGGCTCGTGCAAGTTAGGAGAAAGGAGATGAGGATCATAGCCCGTTGGCTCAAACAATATTACAGTGATGAGGCCATATCAGCATAGCTAGCTACCATCCATATATACATCTATAACAAATGTCCATACATTAATTTATTGTCTTCCTCTCATTTTATCATATTATTGATTATGAGCAATATGTGACTATATATATATATATATATATATATATATAAGCCATGTGTGAGAGTTTTATTGATTAAGACCAACAGGAAACTACATGTTAATTTGTCGTCATAAACGATATAGTAGGGCTCTGTGCAACCTATATTAATTTGGTCAGGTTAGTATCTTCTATGGATTATATGTACTTCTATTTTTTTAATCTAAAAATTAGTTCATAAAGCTTAAGTATATATTGAGAATTTGAAGAAGCTCATAGGATTTTATGATCTGATGCAAGAATTTAAAAGTAGCTGTAGCAATAAGAATCATCTGCACAATGTGAGCACCGTGGCCTCACTAAACTCGGCCTGACCGTACACGTAGAGAGAGGCTGCTCCTGTGCATGGGCTGATGGGCTCTACGAGTACCTCCGTCTCCGTAGGTATTAGTAAAGTTGCATCTTCCTCTTTTTTTAAAAAAAAAATTTTTTTCTTTTAAAATGGACATATTTCTCTTGAATTTTGTGGTGGTTTGCTTTTCATCAGTGTGCTAATTAATTTGCGCCATATATTATTTTTGGAATTAAATAGGTGATCAATTGTTTTAGTCCCGATTCTTGTAGCTGGCGAGTATTTCATAAAATTACAGCGTAACATTTAGTATTTACAGTAAAAATATTAAAAAAATCACAGTGCAAATTTATAGAATTTATAACGTATAAAAATTGTATGCTTTTATAAAAATGCATCACCATAAACTTAGACACTCAACAAAGAAAAGCTAAATATATTACTGCTACGCCACCGGAACATCCTTGTTGTAACACCCAGGTATCAACATACCTAAGATGCCACACTAAGTCCTAAAATTACTTAAGTCTAAAATTTATTCAAATGTGTCTAGACGCATGGACGTCCACTTGGTGAGTGTCATTCCCCGAGCGACTGGAGGGGCAACAATGGCCTCAGACACTGCAGCCAAATTATCATCATCGACGTCATCTCCTAAATCCTCTGTCTCCATTGGGTTTGGGTAAGCTGCTTGATTATGGCGTCCTCTCCTACGGCCTCTACCACGGCCCCCACGGTTGGCCACCTCGGGCTCGATGACTGAGTGATTTTTGACCTCTTCACCATCCAGGTTCTTATAACCCACCCGTGGATCTACTTCTTGATGATGACCTCTACCGCGGCCTCTACCACGGGTCAACCACGGGCTCGACTAGCTACGCGAGCGCTTGCTCTAGGCATAGTTCTATCAAACGGGAACAATATAGGTTATGATATTAACAACAAATATCGATAACATTAGAGAGAAGCTGATGGAGGATGGGGTACCTGATCTTCCATCAGGTGGATGATAAAAAATGATTTGGTGGAGATGCGACACACACGATCTGGCTTCCGATCCGTGAGATCGAACCCCTACAATCGTAGCACCACTTTTTCTCTGGTTATCAACCAAGCATAGACTAATTGATCTTGCCACAAAGGCTAATCCTTGCCTGCGAATCGAAGAACACAAGCAAGAACGCAGAAAAACGCAATCGAACTAAAATTCTATTGGAATCTACGAGTTGGGGTTCACTTACAAATCCGGCGAAGCGGCAGTTATCAAAGCGATGTGTAAAAAAACCCAAGAACCCTAGATGGCTGTAGAAATAACTTATATAGTAGTTCCATACACACCCCTAATGGGCTCAACTAGATACACGGCCCAAAGGCCCAATAACGTAGAAAACAACATGCTGATAGATTCTGTACACAAAATTGTTTTGATGATTTCTGTTGATCCAGAAGGAATTTTGATATGAAACTAATGCCATTGAAAAGGTGCCGAAGTTAGTTTTCCATGCATAGGTGGAATGTCAAAAATAGAGTTCGTATGCGGCCCGGGCGATAATTTTAGTGCACACTGCTCCTGAAGTCCGAGTTGGACTCGAGCTGGAGTTAGATTGGACTTCTAATTCGGCTTGGACGTCCTCGCTGGTTTTTCTCCAACTCTTTGTTTGTCTCTATGTGCTTCTTCATCATCTCCATGGTTTCTAACAATAATATCATCTTTAGGTAGCAATTTATTCTCAAAATTATTAAAAAAGATACTTAGGAATGAATTCACCAGGAGATTTAATCGTCGTGCTCAAGCTCGGGTGATTGGATCTTGCGTAGATATTTGAGGGGTGTCGTGTGTATCCATAGGAGTGATGTCCTCATCATCCTCCTTCTCTTGAAATAGAGTCATCCTCGACTCAAACTCATCTTTTACTCTCATGGATGGTCTCAATTCTGTAATGTTAAATGTGAAACTAACCCAAAACTCAGGAGGCGAGTCATGTTTATAGTCATATAACTCAACAGAAGATAAAAACTCAGGAGACAAATCAAGTTTACAGCCATGTAACTCAACATGAGATAAATACTTAGTGATAGCAGGAGACAAAGTATAAACTATATTAATAAGAGAAATAGAAGCAGTTTTATAAATCACAGCATACATTTTGATTATTAATTTCAGCATAATCAGTTTTATGTGCAAGGATAGCAGAATCTTTTAATTTGATTTCTTGCTGATTTTTAGATCGAATGCCAAGTTGTTTGCTCTCATTAGCAGCCGTCTCAATATCATCTTTAACAATTTCATCAGCAGTTAAAGGTAACAAAGTAACTTTCATGCCCTCTTGCACAAGAGTATAGTTATTAGTCCTATTATGGTGAAGTACATCATTATCAAATTCCAAAGGGTGTTCCATGATTGCAGCTGATGAGACAACCTCAATGGGTACCTGTATTGACTTTTTACCTGACTCATCAGCTCGTGTGGAGGTGGAAGGCCATGTGCTCGCTGGTGTTGATGCAGGTGCATGTGTAGGCGCATAATGGACTCTTGAAGAAGAGGAATGCTTGGTTGGTGCCGGTGCGCACGTCACTTGTGGCGGATAGGAATTTCCTGCCCTGTGTTGATGTTCCTACAATTCTTTCTCTGCACGCATAGTAAGATAGAACAAACGGTAAAGAGTATTAAATTCTTTATAATAAACGATATCTTGAATCTCATGCCTCAATCTATCATAGAAGTGCCAAATCATGTCCTCTGTGTCCTCCACAACACCACAATGGGTCATACCCTTCCAAAGCTCTGTATAATACTCCCTCACAGACATGTTACCTTGAACCAAGCACTGTAGTTTCTTGCTTAATTCACATTGATATGAAAGAGGGATAAACCTACTACACATAGCTCCTTTTAATCTATCCCATGTAGTAGGTTACAATTTAAGTTCGCTTAGCTATTTCTACCAGATTATAGTACAATCTTTAAACTCACTAGTTGCTTATTTAACTCTATATTGTTCAGAAACTAGATATAAGTTAAATTTCAGCTCTACGGTTATCTCCTAATCTAGGTATTTTTCAGCATCATATTTACTATGAAAATATGGGATGGTAAACTTAATTTTCACAGAAGAATCATCGTTACCTCGATTATGATTGACATTACCTCCCATACCTGCCATTTTTCGGGAGAGAGTTTGGATGCTATCTTGCATGCTGTCTAGGTGGTTTATAACTTGGTCAAACGCCCTTGTGAGTTCTCTCTTAGAATTTCCTGTCATGATTAGTAGAAAGAAAAAATACAAAAGAGTATTATCCCTATCAACTAGTAGGTAGTGGAAGGTGGAATCAGTCTCACTGAAGCGTTTTACCATGCTCTTGTAAGGATCTTACCTACGCAGGTCAGTGGATGGCACAATCTTGGCTATGGCACAATCTTGGCTAGTCGATGACTCCAAGAGGTAGTAGAACGGCGATTGCAAGGACCCAAACTGCACTGATCAGAAGTATATATGTGGGGTCTAGGAGGTTAAACACAAGTAATCTACATGGTGGAACACGATTCAGAAATAGATAGTAATATTAAATAAAATCCAGAGTACTCATACTAATTGCTGGTCTGAATATGATTCCTATGGCAACAAGACTTATATGAGAGAGTAGTTAAGGCTCAAAGGATGGCTTATGAAGGTGATAAATTTCAGCACAAATAGCACAAAAACATCACAAGACAGCACTAAGAATGCATATATCCTCTTGATCAACTCTATGTGCTCCTTTTTTTTGATAATTTTTTTTATTCTTTCTTTTTTTGAACTGTTTTTTTTTGTATTCTTTTTTTTTGACACTTCTCTTTTTTTTAACTAGGAACACACATAAGATAAACTAAGAAGATGTGACACAATTTTGCTGCAAAGAAGTGCTACGTAGACAAACAAAGATGTGCAAGAAAATTTGTGCAGGAAACTTCGGGGCTGGAAAACTCGATCTTCCAGGCCGAATTTGGGAAAAATAAAATCAGCAAACCTATAAAAGCTAGGGAAATTTGGACGTAAATTTTTCTATAGATCACCGAGATGTACTTATTTGACTGATTTCGAGTTCGAATGCGAAAGTTATGACTATTTTAATAGAGGTAGTCTGAATCAGAGTTTTGAGGTTCTGGTTTGCACGTGAATTGCAAACCGAAGGGGATCTAAGGGTGGTGACTGGTGTAAAGGGTTTAGGCAAGGATATCACAATACTAACCAACAACCGAACTCGACTTAGAACACAAACTCAACACTACGGACTCTGAAACTTAAACGTACAAAGGCTAGGGGTGATCTCAGATAGGGGAAAACCTATGACTACCCATTTTTTTGTGGCTTTTTCGTGGACTGTAGGACAAATATAAAATCAATATAATCTAAGATAAAAGAGCCCGACAGTAAACTGAGCTCTGATACTAACTGATGGAGGGCGGAGAGCCCGATCTTCCGTCAAGTGGATGATAAACAATAATTTGGTGGAGACGCGACACACATGATCCGGCTTTCAATCCGCGAGATCGAACCCCTGCAATCGCAGCACCACCTCTCCTCTGGTTATCAACTAAGCACAGCCTGATTGACCTCGCCACGAAGGCTAATCCTTGACTGCGAATCGAAGAACACAAGCAAGAACGCAGAAAACATAATCGAACTGAAATTCTATTGGAATATGCGAGTTGGGGTTCACTTACAAATCCGGCGAAGCGACGACTATCAAAGCGACGTGTGAAATAAACACAAGAACCCTAAATGGCTGTAGAAACAACTTATATAGTAGTTCCAGACGCAACCCTAATGGGCTCAACTGGATACACAGCCCAAATGCCTAATAACGCAGAAAATAGCATGCTGACAGATTCTGTACACCAACTTGTTTTGACGATTCCCATTGATCTAGAAGGAGTTTTGATGTGAAACTAATGCCATTGGAAAAGTACCGAAGTTAGCTTTCCGTGCATAAATAGAACATCGAAAATGGAGTTTATATGTGGCCTAGGCGATGATTTTAGTGGACGTTGCTCCTAGAGTCTGAGTTGGACTCGAGCTGGAGTTAGATTGGACTTTTAACTCGGCTTAGACGTTCTCGCTGGTTCTTCTTCAACTCTTTGCTTGTCTCCATGTGCTTCTTCATCATATCCATGGTTCCTAACAATAATATCATCTTTAGGTAGCAATTTATTCTCAAAATTATATAAAGAGGTACTTAGGAACGAATTCACCTAGAGATTTAATCGTCGTGCTTAAGCTCGAGTGATTGGATAACATCTCAAATATCCAAATACGTTAATTAAGTAACCACAACATGAATAACATCTTAAATATCTAAATACGTTAATTAAGCTACTTTACGCATTAAAACTAAGATATAAAGTAAATTTTATACAAAGTGAAATGTGGTTGAAACTTCTACATTCTGACCGCATGTTCTTGCCGATGAGTACCTAAAAACACAAATAAAACGTAAGTGTGAGTAAATAATACTCAGCAAGTATAATATAGAACTAAATACAATTAATGCAGCACATTCACACTAAAAAAACAACAAGAACATTTTCTTTTCATTTGAAAAGTGAGAAAAAAGAAATAGTAGTTTTCATCCCGGACAATCATGAATGTTCTTTTAGCATTAGCGATAAGCCGAGCAAACAGGATCAGTGCTCACTCATATGATCATGAATGAAAAAGTAAATAACATTCCATGGCTACGCATGAAACTTGAACTTTCATAGTAAAGAATCAAAAACATGAATACTGAATGCTAAAATACATATTTTGAATAATTTTGAGATAACATATTAATCGCACATAATTAAATAACAAGACAGCTAAGGAGTATAACGCAAGATATAAACATATTCATTCAACATAGATTTAGTTCGTCATGCACTTGCCTTAACCGTATCGATAACCTGGATTCTCGCTCGCTTTGCCAGAAGATTCCACACCAAAATCATAAAATAATACTCAGAAATTATCCCGCATATAAGGTCCACTATTATTTGGTATAAAAACTCTAAAACCTAAAACATCGGACATCCCAATAAAATACTAAAAACATAGATCCTTTGTTATTTTAGACGTAACTTTTAAACCGTTAATCCGAACTTAATAAATAAGTATATATTGAGCATCTAAAGAAAATAACTACAACTTTTGTGTTATGCTCTAGGACCAACGGCGCATCCATCCTCTCCAAATTAAAAGAAAACGATGTGTTGTTCCAGTTTTGGACTCGGACAACAGCACTGTTTTTACAATAACTTTTAAACAGTTTGTCCGAATCATATGAAACCAGTGCCGTTAGAAAGATATCGACTACACCTACAACTTTTATTTAGACCTCGAGACCTAATTCCCAACAAATTGATACCAGTTTTAAAAATACGATTTCAGCCTACCCGGAGAATCAAATTTCTAAAATATTCGATGATCAATTCCAAATTCATTTGAAATTTATACATCTAAGGACTATAAAGAGGTTACTCATGCAGCCAGAATCATCAATTTGAGAAGAATCGATGTTTCCCCAAAACCCCCAAATTCTTCCTCTTCTTCCTTCCCTTCTCCCTCTTCTTGATTTTCTGCAACGGCGGCTGGGCTGAGCACTAGAGGCGAAGGGGAGAGAGGCCAGGAGCGGCAGCGGTAGACTGGGCAGAGGGCGCACAGGCTGGCGGTAAAGAGGGAGCGAAGGGCGACCAGGAAAAGGATCGACGGCGCTGGGCATTCTGGTGGGATCGATCTGAGAATAGAACAGATCGATCTGTTTATATATATATAGCTCCCCAAAATCTAACGGTCCAAATTAAATCATTCACTACGACCTCATCCAAAACCTGATTTCGATAAATAAATATAAAAATAAAACCTACTTGATGAGCACTACTCAACCACGTAACATGATCGTCTATCGGAGCAACGGTTAAAAAGTTGTATTTTTTGTACTTTTTATTAAATCATGGGTATTACACTTGTAATGGAGGCTGGTATCAATAAGACAATTAGAATAAACCTAAATTTTAGTAGGCCTACTTGTT
>KE371174.1:410912-459220 GCA_000418225.1 Zizania latifolia | reverse complement strand
CAACCGTGTGATTAGACTATAAATTGGATAAATAATTTAGGTGAACAAAATATTTAAATATTTATAAGAGAAAATTAAACCTACTCCAACAAACTAAGAGATATATATTAAAAAGAAATAATTCTACATAACTCCCTCACATATTACTGATAGATTAACCCACTAACATAATAAACTAGGTCGTTGACCTCTAACATTTTAAATACAATTTACTTAACCCTGTAAGATGGTTTTATAAATTAATTTTGCTCTGTTGATGTGTCACGTTGGTCACACGCGCCCACATAAAAAACTAACAGTCACACTCCCTAAACTTCTCGTTCACTCCGATGTCTTCTCCTTCCTCCCTCCCTCTCTTCGGCTAGGTGAACAACAAACCGATGACAGGGAATAAACCGTCAAATTGTAGCCTAAGTTGAAGAAGACTCTCTACACCTTATTGCTATGGTTTTTTTTCTAACCATGTTGTGTTAAAGAACAAAGAAAAGCAAAAGCTAGAGCAGCAACAACTCGTTAGGCACGAATCAGCCAACTCACACCAACCCGCTTAAAATTTTTCCTTCTACGTCTTTCAGGAAGTGGAAAAATTGAACAGTGGGGTTAGCGTCAGAGAGATGAGAACGAGGAGACAAGGAAGAACAAGAAAAAACAATCTTGTCCAATGTGGCACGCCAGTAGGGGAAAACAAGTTTGTAAAACTACTTAGGAAGATAAGTAAACGGTATTTAAAAGGTTAGGGGATTAAACACTTGATTTATTAGGTAAGAGGGTAAGTTATAAATCAATAATACGTTAGTAGATTATGTAGACTTATTTCTATTAAAAAATATTATTTTAAAAGTTCATCCTATCCAACCAAATAACGAGAATCCATCCAAAATATTTAAACAACCAAATAGCACCTAAGTGCACCTGCAACTAGACAAACGGAGCATGGGGACCCTGGCCTCCACAAGAGCGCAACACGTCGCCCGGCCGATCGATCGGTCTCATGCATGCGCAAGCCTAACAATGGCAGGGGGACCGGATGTACAAGCTGATCGATGCATATGCAATTCTGAATGGATATGCGCGAGGGGAGGGAGGAGGACCTGATGAAGAGCCAACTGTTCATGTGAGGGAATAGGAGCAGAAAGGACCAGCTCCTGTTGCTGCTGCTACTGCTGATGGTGGTGGCGCGTGCACTGCCGATCTGGCATGGCACCTGCCTCACGTTTCACTTGCCCTTCTCTCTCTCAGTCTCACACTCTCACTGCACCGATCGACCTGCCTGATTTGCTGACCCGGCCACTGAGATGGTGATGTGATAATTAGTCTCGTGAAAAGAGCTCTTCTGCAACTGCTACTTACACTTTCATCCACCTGCACCTGCAGGTTATTTCTTCAACACCGGCTCTCTTCCGCTGCTGCATTCAGTCGTATGGGCCTTTCGGTCCAGTTCAGATGATAGGCAGCACGGCATGCGGTGTCGTTTTCAATTTTCACTACTCCCTCATGTTCACAAATACCTGTCGCTTTTGACACATGCACAAAAACCAAGACAATCAATTTATTTATGTAATATAACAAAAATGCCCCTATAATTCTTAACATTTTTTCTTAGCTTAAGTTGCTACCATTCGAAGTATTTTACAGTTCAGAATAATCTAGAACCACCACAATTAGGGGAGAAAACTATAATCAGTAGTATATGTCCTTTTGTTATAGTATGTCTAGAGATTCTTCTTTTCTTGATTGAGGTATTCTAGACTTTACTATCACTTACTCTATTAAAAACGTGTGGCATGAGATGTAGGGTAAATAGGAAATATTTTCTGGAGAGAATGATACTTCCATTTTGTCATAAAAAGATTTCATTTCTACCTCTTAACTACCCTCAATTTATTAATTAAGAAGTTTTGTTTTCTTTCATACCTCTTATCTACTATTAACTACCACTTTACAGTACTATTTTTCTATTAATTAGTAATATTATAATCTTTTACTCTTCCCACTAGTTTATTTTCAAATGGAGAAAATAACAATGGAACAGCAAGGCCTACACCATGGATCATCGGGCGTGCTTTTTCTGTTTTTCTTGAGCCAATGTGGTACAGTGTCATGCATCTGGATACTGTTGATAGTCACAGTTCATATTGTATTTTTCAGACATGTACAGTTTCTCTCTTTCCTCCACTTTGTCTGCCTTCACTAAAGGCCTCTTTATGCTGACAGAAAGATGGTACTAACACGACAGCATAAGGGCCCTCTGCGAGGGTAAAAGGGAGTCTGAGGACATACCTGTTTCTCTCCCCATCATCTCCTCGTCACCTTCGATCTCTATCACGTCAGTCTTCAGTGCGTGCGAGAAAAAAGCTCCAGTTTAGATCATCTGCAATACGCATTCTCACGCCACACACAGAGAACTCTGCCAAAAAGATGGAAAAATTTAGCTGCGCCACCTGCATGCGCTCGGTAGTCGGTACAAAAATTTAGGCAGCCACGCATGAACAACAGCAACTGCGAAGTGATACTGTACCAGTAGACATGGTCCCCCAACATCCAACAGTTTAACCTCGGGAATACTGCAAAAAAAAGTTTGCACGCCATTATGAAAGATTCCAGCATCACGTTTCCAAAACACAAACTGTTAAAGAGTAAGTATTACAGGTGCTTACTTTATTTTTTCCACAGTGAAGAGTGTTTATCTGTAAATGTTTCCTCTTGCATATCTAACCCTTTTAGGCACTTCGCCATACAAGCTTTGAGTTTCTTGTCACAAGCAAATCATGTCAGTTTTTTTGGATGGACAAACCGTGGCAATTGCGAAATAGTATGTCACATTAGTTCACCATGTCAAATAGACGCAATGTGATCTACATACTTTTTATATGGTACATTCAGTTCCCACTTTCGTCTTTAAAACAAAACCGCACACTTCTGATGATGGCATGCCCTTGTGAACAAAGCAGAGTAACATGCAGCTCAAGGGTTTAGTCCTTTAATTATCTACATGAACTTGACAAAACATGCATGCATGGCTTCATGGAAAAGAACAGATCGAGACCACAAGAATAACAAATTGAGGACCATTAGCATCTGTCCCCTTATCTTGAGTTGTCTTGTATTCAATTCCATTAAGATGCCAATTCATTCATGTGCATGGAAAAACCAAACCTGCATTATCAAAAGATTGGGCAGGTGAGCTGCATATATGATTGACTAATGAAAATGTCCTGGTCACGGTCATGTTTAAATACATAGGTTTGGTCAAAATTCACAACAGAGCATGCACTATTCAAATGTAGAAAAAAAAGAAACATATCAACTTAGCTACAACATATGCACAATAACTCAAGTTAATTGGTTCTTGTTCAAAGTTTAGACATGTAAATTTGTCAATGGTAAATATGACCACGCCTAACAAATCCATGTCAGGATGCTTGTAATGCTGTGTTTTTACCGTTAGTCTTCTATTTCAAAGGTTCCAAAAGAATCCCTCATTAAGTTTCAATAAAACTTTGTTATTGATTTTCTTTTCAAGAACAATACATTCCCCTAGATCTATGCACATCCATAGTCTGAAGCGTTTGCAAATGAGGGCCCGTCATTTTGCATAGAACTGCATTTAAGTAACCTTCACGGCTTTTCTTGACAAGATTCCATATTAAAATGAACAGCTTGAATTAAATTCTTCCAGTTTCATACTCCAAGAGATGCTAAGCATAGTGATTATATTCAATCAAGTTCATGCGTCCCATTTCTAGTATATATACTCTTTTGCAGTACATTGACCAAGTAACCCTTGATTTTCTTTGTACCACAGTTATCACGAGGAAAACAAACAGACGGCAAAGAACAGCTTCTGGTGATCTGTATCAAATAGGAGTATCTTTGAGGGCAGGGAGATGTACAGGAAACAGTGGAGAAGGAATTGGGGACAAAAATCCTCACCTGCTATTCATGAACTTGTTGGAAATCGGAGAGGTTGGATCTCTGTGTTGGTCCATTCTTGATCTTGGTGTTTGGGAACTTGAAACCTCATGAGCAGAAAGGAGGAGCAAGTAATGACCAGGCCACGTGAGATTATAATCACATTTTCCTGTAGCAGTTAACAGCAGAAGGAAAAGATAACCGTGAGTTTGCAACATAATGACTAGCGATCCAATGTTAAAAAGAACCAGGTAAGGAAATGAATGCACACAATATGTTTCAGGATCCGTTAAATCACCGTTAAGATTGGATTCTCCGACAGTGTTACCAATAACATAACAATGACCCCTCATGGCCCCTCCGGTCTCTCCAAAGTTTGACAAACTGAATAATACTTAAAATAAGCATGTATTAGTCAGCACACGGTGTATCTAACCATGTATGCATCCCTCAAAACCATGTGATGGAATACTTGTCTCCAAAGAAGGAAGCAAAGAGACATTGCTGATTTTGTCCCTAATATTTTACAGAATCTGATACAGATCTGTCAGTAAAAATATGACGAACAGATCACCTAGTGTTCTGTATAACTGTATTCCAGTCCTCCAACAACAGCAGCTGCTGCCCAAAAGCCTGATGCATCTTAAGCCTCAGCGGCTGATACTGATCTATAAAGGTACTCCCATCTAACACAAGAAATAAAGTATAGACTGCTCGCTCCCATGCAAATTCCCACCAGTACCCTCGGTGTCCTGAACAGAGGCAGGTTGTCCTAGAACCAGTGGCTTGAATGAAAATAAAAATCTTACAGCCAATTCAATTCGTTGTGTAAGAATCCAACCAAAACCAGCTCGTTACTCGAAAGTCATGCCATCATATTATTAGGTGGTCAGTCACTCATTCAATGAGACAGCCCTGACAACACCCTTGATTGTGTTGAATCTGAGATAAAAAAAAAACAATGGCTGGTACTAGTACTGTGCATTATAGTGCAATATAATTACATTAATTCACACAGCCCATACGCCACAGATGTCACATCCCAGGACCCAAAAAACCATTACGCTCAACTAGTGTAGACTGCTCTCAGAAATCTATCCGTCCATATCTTTCAGCTAATTAATCCAGCTACTTACTCTAGTTCACTACTCCATGTCTCCTTCGTCCTCAGGCACTAGCTTCAGTTCCAAATGCACCGTGAAATGGATTGGACTCTATTGGAAACTGAGTTCCCAACCAGAGTCCAGCACTCCCTTTCACTATCCCAAAACCAGATGGAAATGGAATGCCCTGCAACACCAGCAACCTGGACCTCTCTACAGGTTAAAATGGGGGAGCTAATGACAGTGGTCACACATAGCTAGGATGCAACCACCAGGCACATGGAAAGTAGTGGTAGGGCCAAGACTACTCCACCTCCCCAGGATGGCTGTGATTAGGCCACAATGGCCAGGCACCAACTTTGAAGCACCACTATCTGAGTATCTGATCATTCCTCATCAGTCATCAGCAGCAGCTACACTGAATGAAACTATATATTCTAACATCAGCATCCTTCACTTTGATTCTTCCTGTCTACCTAGGTTAAAATGCGCCATGCCCTCATGTACCAGGGCATATAGTAATACATTATTATGTGGACAGCTCCCCAAAGCTCCCCTTGGTAGGCTATAAATGCCTGGCCATGACATCTGCATTGTTCTCTACACTGCACTTCGTCACTGCTAGCTACCCCACTCCACTAGCAAAAGCTTTTTTCCACAGAAAAGAACTAGCAGAAATGGCCATGAACCCTCTCTCCCAGGAGCACCCCCAGGCCTGGCCATGGGGGATGGCCATGTACGCGAACCTTCACTACCACCACCACTACGAGAAGGAGCACATGTTCGAGAAGCCCCTGACGCCGAGTGACGTGGGCAAGCTCAACAGACTGGTGATCCCCAAGCAGCACGCCGAGAGGTACTTCCCTCTGGGCAGCGGCGACGCCGGCGACAAGGGCCTGATCCTGTCGTTCGAGGACGAGGCTGGCGCGCCGTGGCGGTTCCGGTACTCGTACTGGACGAGCAGCCAGAGCTACGTGCTCACCAAGGGCTGGAGCCGGTACGTCAAGGAGAAGAACCTCGACGCCGGCGACGTCGTGCACTTCGAGAGGGTGCGCGGCGCCTTCGGCGCAGGCGATCGTCTGTTCATCGGCTGCAGGCGCCGCGGTGACACTGCACCAACGCCTGCACCGCCGGCCGTGCGCATCGCGCCGGCTGCACAGAATGCTGGTGAGCAGCAGCCGTGGAGCCCAATGTGTTACAGCACGTCCGGCTCATACCCTACCAGCCCAGCCAACTCCTACGCCTACCGCCGTGTAGCAGACCATGATCACGGCGACATGCAGCATGCAGGTAGAAGAAACGAAGACGAAGTAGCTGATAAACAAAACAAGATTAGCACATCATACTCACCTCGAGCTTGCTGCTAACACCATTTCTGGTGAACAACTGCAGAAGAGTCTCCACGCGATACGAACTGCAAGAACCCGAGCTTCGGTGCAGGCTCAGCGCCGTCGAGGCGGCTCAGGCTGTTCGGCGTCAACCTCGACTGCGGTCCAGAGCCGGAGGCAGACACGGCGGCAGCAGGAGCAATGTACGGCTACATGCACCAGCAGAGCCCCTACGGCGCCATGTCTGCAGTGCCCAGTTACTGGTTAGTATCAACTTCAAACATCACTAAATTGAGGTACTTAGATAGTTATATATAAGCATCAAGAACAATTCTCTAATCAATGAATTACGACCTAACATGCATGACAGGGGGAATTCATAAGATGATCGATGATGAGGGGATCTGAGGCCATGCCTGCAAGATCATAATTCATAGGTCCTAGCAAGCAACAGTGGAAGAACTAGTTGCTACTGCTCTGCATTGAGTGACAGGTTTGAATAGACCTGTGGAAGGAAGTGGGGAAGCTCCCGGGCAATACATCTTCCTTCCAACCCCAGAGTGCCTTTTTCTTGGGTTCTTTCTTCTTCTTCTTGGCTTCCAGAAACCCTACTTACTGTACGGGTCCCTGGCAGCAGACATGGATGGGGAGGATTCAGGAAACATCAGCTTGAAAAGAAGAGGGGAATCGAAGAGACAGGCAGTGAGCTGTATGTATGTGTCACATGTCTGTACGAGTGGGTCCAAGAGCAAACTCTGAAGCTGATGCATCCCCTCCTGCCTCCTCAGGAAACAAAGCATTACCCTCATCTTACCTCTTCTACTGTGCTTGACCTCATACAATCAATTGATGGACCAAATGCAATTCTGCAATGCTTTTACTTCTTGCAATGCAATAGGTTGTCATGGTGGGGCATTCCCTATGGCCGCAGCGGCAAGCAGCCGGCTAAGGCGCCAGCTCCATCAATTCCGATTCAAGTATCAAGGATTATCTGTTAGTCGAAATCGATTAGGAGTTTGTTAGCTATGAACTTATTTAAGTACGGAACTTAAGAGGGGTAGATAAGCAAGAAGTATTTATCCTAATTCTCTCCTTCTCTGTTCGTGTTTCACCACGGCTATGGGGAGGCGAGGTGAGTAATCTCGCCCTGCAGTCGAGCACAACTATGCTGCTCTCCGCAGTCTAGGACTCTAGGTCCCCCGCCGCCCCATAACATAGGTTCACTGCTTAAACCTAAAAAGAGTAAGCAAGGAATGCATCTGCATTTTATTCAACCTTGTTAAAAATGAAAAATTTTACGCAATACAAATAAGTGACATCCATCTTAACCGATCAAAGCAAACGGTCACAATTAGAAAAATAACATATTATTTTATAGAGGTAATAGATCACCCATAATTATTATATTTTTTATGTTTTTTAGAAAGTAAATTATTAATGTTTATTAATTGGTTTGTTTTAAAAGATTTTATAGCCAAATTTTGCTCATACCGATTTAAGGAAAGATATCAATCAATACATTATTTTTATCTCCTAAAAGCTAAGAGGTATCGTAAAAGAGCCCGCTAAAAATGAAATGAGAGTGGTATTTTGCTTAATGAAATTAGTAGAATGATAATACTATAAATCGAAATTCTGCAAATGACAAGCAGTAAAGAAATTATGTTGCGGAAAATCACCTGACACCTGGGGATTTTTCATGTCCTGATCTTTTTATGGGTGGTCTCCACCTTTTTGTGCCCCCTGGAAGGAAAGGCTCAACAAAAGATTAGTGTCCAACAAGTGGGCTCAATTCCCCTAATAAGATACTAAGAAAAAGCTGGCTAAGTTGATGGCCTAAGATGCAAGTTCAGACACAAAAGGTCACAAAACTCCAATAACCAACATGATTCTTCACATCATGTGTCAAAAGAAAAATAGAGAGATCTGTCTAATGCTTGTTGCCTATGCCAAAAACAAAAGGGAGATTGTACATTTGTACTACGAGGCTAACAGTTCAGAGGTTTAATATTTCAGCCAGTCAATGTTTCAAAGTAGATGCTAGAGAAACCTGACCTAACTAAACTGACGTGGTGACACTGATACCTGCTCTTACCCGAGAACAAAGCCGTAGCTAGCTGTAAAATATTTAATGTAGTGCCAACTTGTGGAACTCGCCAGAGCTAAAACAACGTACCTGGAGATCGAATCTAGATTAAAAGCCTCACATCTAACCACCTAATTTGGTGTGATAAGCACTTGGTGTGAAGACTGAGCAACTGCAAGTTGCCCGTGAAAGCAGGTATTGCTATATACTTGCACTGTAGGACTAAGATGCTGACACAAACTATTAAAACCAAGTACTATAGCTTTCAACTGACTAGGGGAAAAAGAATGAGCATGCAGGTTTCAGGTTCATCTGAATGAGACCTGGATCGATTTTGCTAATGATGATTAAACTAGCAGGTTAACTACCGTATCAACACAACAAGATTTCTTGTCTGCTTAATAGAACATGAGCCATGTGCAGACTGTGGAAGCTAGCTTTCCCTAATGACAAAAGATGAACCTAGCTCACCCCAGGGTTTCATGATTGATACTTTTGAACAGCAAATAGTTTATCTCAGCATTAGCAGCAATGGGTCATGTGAGTGCCATAATGATAAAGTAGACGCTCACTCGAGAGGTAACATATACCGAGGAAAGGGAATTTTCAATGGGTATATTGCCACTTCAAAGTACAGACTAAGTGCATCATACACGTAGAAAAACGTAAAGCTAACTAAATCCGCACCTTTTATCTGGGTTCAAAGCTTTTAGTGCCCTACTGAGTATCCCTGTTTCAAAGGCACTGCCCAGGACAGGAGATACACTGGACTCAGAAAGAAATAGCAGGGCAAAGAATTCTCATGATGGTGATGCACTGGAAGTAGCCATCACAAGACTGAACAGCCAACCGAGATAAGAGGGTGTGAGAGGGGGGGTGGGCAATCCAGACCTGACCTACAAAATGCTGGAAATGACGCACCCATCAGGCGCCAGCCACTTGATCTCCTTGCTTTCCATTAAGTCACTGTCTTCATGAGGCTCATGAACAAAGCATTGTCCACAAGGAACTGGCACCCTGATGAAAGGTCATCTCCTATCTGTTTTGTGTGCCGTTTCCCCAGTCCCTGCTACTGGTTGTAGACGTAAACTGTTGTACATGAACAGTACTTTCCATGAGAAAACAGATTAGACATGTGCATATGGTGGACCAACCGATGACTCTGAGTAAGAACTTAAGGCATGTCTTGTTGTACTATGATGTGGAAATTACGTACAAGATGTTAATGATAGCAAATGGCAATGGCAAACATCTACATTGTATCAATTTACTCTTCATTGTAAGGATGCCATGATGGAATGGATATATCTTGAAAATATTGTTAAGAAATACCTCAAACCCCCAAAATAGCAACATCCTAGACTAACTGATAATCATCACGAAGAAGATGTACAGTAATAAGAAAACTAGATTAGTATTTCGCTGTGTGTAATGGAAGTGACAAGATTTGCAGAAGGGAAAAAAGACTATTGGACAGCATCCTTCTTTTTTTTTTTAAAAAAAAAAGAACATGTGTCTGCAAAGAGGGAACAACTCTGTGTTATTTATATACTAATGCTAATGGGAGCTAAAAGTGTTTGGGATCACTTCTGGACTATTCAATAACTTACACCTTGGCATGCCTGTTCCAAGACAAAATGGTAGACAAAGAAATGTATTCTTGTGTAATAAAAGGTTGTACAATGCAAAGCACATGATCGAAGCTTCAAGGTAACTTGGTTGCCACTTGCCATTCGTATAAGTCCACAGAGATGAATATAAAAGTTAAGCTATAATTAATATGGATTGAAAACTTACATGAGTAGTTTTATTTTAATGTAACAGTATTCTACGCAACATAATCAAATGCAGCACAAAGAAGAAATGAATATCGACAAATTCCAAAGCACATGAAAGAAGTAGCACCTGAGGAATGGAGCAGAAATTTAGAGCTTATCATTCTTGAAGCGGAGAGAACAATCATGGCGAAATTGTAAGGGAGCTATTCAAAATGTGTATCTGTCGGCACAGTTATCTGTAATTTACCGCAGCACCCTCTTAGCATCCAGTGAGTCACACTAAACACTTAAGAAGCTCAAATCAATAAAAATCTGAGTGCAGAAGGAATCTACTTGCAGAGATAAGAAAGGTTGGCTTATGATATGTGGCACAACTATTGCACAAGATCGAACTCTGTAGGTCATTCAACACGTTCAGATGATCAAGGACCCACACCTGCGCTTCCATTTGCTATGCACAGTGCGGGTGATAGTGCCAACATTACACCAGATGGGGCCAGCAGCACGACATTATTGACTTGAATGACGAATCCATCAATAGAAGCCCTGACACAGATCTTTAGAGCAGCAGTGCCACTACTCGCAGGACAATAATTTGCTACATGATGAGAGTACCACTTGAAGATGATTGTTACTTCTCATTCAGTCTCGATCGCCGGAAGTCCCCACAAGAACATGAGCCATCCTTAAAATGGTGGAATACCGATAACTCTGGCAATGACTACAGGTTGATCTGTATTGTTGCAAACTTTATTATGAGGGAATGGCAGACTCTGCAGACCCTAATGTTCTTGTGCATCATAATTGGGATATTGGGAGGGAAGCTGTGTGTTGCGTACACCAACAATTCTTGGGTGCTCTACTCTCTATCTCCCTCCCTCCAATAACAAAAACAAAATCCAGATCAGATTGAACTCCTGCGCATCTCTTTGTTTGCACCACTATGATAAAAAAGATTTCGTTGCCCTCGGTCTAATGTCCAAAGTGCTGTCCAGATGAACCACTAGTCCACTACCTCATTGAAGCAAACCATCAAAACCTGCCACTTACACCCCCCGCACATGAGACGCGAGCCAGGGATAGCAGAACGCAGGGCATGAAAAACACGCGGGGATGCCATAGATACCACTAGGGTGGGGGCATTCCGTCGAACACCGTCGACGCGCGCGACGCCCGGTCCAGTAGCGGGCGGAGGTGGCGCCACCAGCAGCAGCCTCGGCGCGCGCGCGCGCGCGCCTCCTGCGAGCGATGATGACAGGGTGACGGACGACGAGGGGGCGGTGGCGGGGGAGGAGCCGGTGGAGCATGCATCGCCGGTGAGGGCATTGCGGCGGCGAGGAAGACGAACAGGGAAGGGCGGATTTCCTTGGGCCTTCAGAACAAACCTCCCATCTGATTTTGGGCCTAAGGCCCAACTAAGGTATATCAGAGCTAGATGACACGATGGGCCCATCAGGCCCGCACATGGCCTTTCGACTATATTTTGGCCTTCCTAATTACGGCCCATCATAGTTTCTTCCTCGGACAAATGATCCGGTCCAATCGTCCCATCCAGATTTGGATCGCTGGCATGGGTAGCGACTCATCCAAATTATTATTGTTTTTTTCTTATAAACGTACTGCATGTTAAATATCTGCATTTGCATTTGTAAATTTGCTTTGTTCGTATAGGTGTCAAATGGCTGATTCTGTACGATTTTCTGTAATCCCATTTTATTTACTTTTTCTATTGGTTAACGTGCTGCACACTGGAGCTGAAAAAATTTGTTGGCACTGGCAGCATTGCATGTTACTATGTTAGCACACGTAAATGAGCTCCAATACGTCAAATCGTGATTGCTCACTTCTGAGGGCATGTTTTGGATGTCTAATTTAATTTGTATATGAAGGGGAACAGTAACACAAGCAGGCTATTCATCAGGCTATATGTAGTGCATTCTTGCTAGATACATCGATCGATGCAAATTGCAGCAAACATTTGTAGGAGTCACAAATGTTCCGCATTTTACATTGGGTTAGAGCATCATCAGTAGGGATAAAAACGATGGAAACGGATGGAAATGAGTGATACCTATTTATTTCCTTATTTTTTTAACGGAAACGGAAACAAAATCGGTTATTCCAGAAATGAAAACGGAAACAAATAGTATCGAAAACGAATATGGATCGAATAAGAAGCAGATACAAATACGGATCAAATATTTATTGGAATTCAAGTATCAACTCATAAATCATAATATATAGTTCCTAATAAAAATAGTTTGAAGTTACAAAGATAATTATAAAAACTCCATAACATATAATACATTTCTCAAAATCAAAGCAAAACAACGAACAATTTACATGCATGATCATTGATACTAGCATGTCATATCAAACCAAATAAGCAAACAGCAAACTAAGACTTGAATTTCAACAAATAACTAAGCAAGTGTTTTTTCTAAACTGAATGTAGACTAATGCAAACAGAAGTGCAGATATTACATACACTCTATTGGAGAAAATGTGAAGGTTGCTCATATATACTTCTACTTTTGGTTGTCAATCAGATTTGTATGTTCTGTACTCACTATTCAACCATTCATTATTTTGAAAGAAAAGAGAGGGACACATATATTTGTTTTAATACAAACTTGGTTATTTTTCATGCTTTTTGTGAAAGGTGGCCTTGTGCAAGTATGCATCTTCTAGCACCAATTTAAAAGCCATTTGTCATTGACATATATAAATATGTTATCATACTTCCGTTTTCATAAATTATTTTCTTTTCAAATGCTATATGCCTTATATTGCCATGAGATTTTACCTGTTGAGTCATAGACCTTCAGTTATTAACTTCCTAAGTGTAGGAAGATAAAACTTGATAATATTATGGATTGAGAGGAGTACATATTTATAGTACAAGACCAATCAGAGTTCATATCTAACACGAGGACTAAACAGGGTCTATAACCAACACGAGTAGGAATATTATTCTAACACCCCCCGCAGTCGCAACATCGATGGGTTGAATGTTGAGGCTGGAGCGAAACTCAGTAAAGACCAGTGTCGGAAGCCCTTTTGTAAAGATATCTACATACTGTGATAAAGTGGAAACGTGCAGAATACGAACAGCACGGACATCAACTTTCTCGTGAACGAAGTGGAGATCAATCTCGACATGCTTTGTTCACTGATGTTGAACAGGATTCGATGATAGGTAGACTACACTGACGTTATCACAATACACCAGAGTGAACTTGGATGGGGGGAAGTGAAGCTCGTGAAGGAGTTGACGGAGCCAAGTAACTTCAGCTACTGCGTTTGCGACGGCACGGTACTCGGCTTCGGCACTAGAGCGAGAGACCGTGTTTTGACGCTTGGATGGCCAGGAGATCAAATTGTCGCCGAGGAAGACAGCGTAGCCGGAAGTTGATCTTCAAGTATCTGGACATCCTGCCTAATCAGCATCAGAGTAAACGACGAGAGCATCTGCGGTGGATGGCTGAATATGAAGACCCAAGTCAACAATGCCTCGAATATAGCGCAGAATCCTCTTGAGCGCTGCGAGATGAGGCTCTCGAGGATCATGCATGTGAAGATAAACTTGCTGAACAGCATAGGAGATATCTAGAAGAGTGAAGATGAGGTACTGTAGTGCTCCTGCGAGACTACGAAAATCTATTAGGTCGGCAACTGGGGCACCATCACTACCGGATATTTTAGCACAAGTATCAACAGGAGTATTGCAGGGCTTGCAGTTGGTCATATCGGCGCACTCTAGTATATCAAGACAATATTGTCGCTGACTGAGGAAGAGACCAGAAGGCCGCCGGGAGACACAAATGCTAAAAAAATGATGCAAGTCTCTAAGATCTTGATGGAAATATGTCCAAGAGAATTCTGGGGGAACCGAAAGTTCTGGCTTGAGGCCAAAAGTTCTGGGTTCTAGAGCATCCGGAAGTTCTAGTTAGACCAAAAGTTCTGGGCTAGCCCTAGTTTTAGTTTCGATTTCTGGAGGAACTGGAAGTTTCAGTTGGACCAGAAGTTTCGGGCATGCCTGAAAGGTGAATTCTGGACAAACCAAAAATTCTGGGTGAAACCGAAACTTCCAGGTTGAAATAAATTCGATACATAATGTTATTTTTGGAAGTTTCGGATGGACCGGAAGTTCTAGGTGCAGAAGTTCTGGTTAGGCCAAAAGTTCCGGGATCCGGAAGTTCCGTTTAGGACCGGAAGTTCCGGGCAGAAATAAATTCTTACAGAATGTTATTTTTGGAAGTTCCGGTTAGGACCGGAAGTTTCGGGCTAGACGAATAGATTAGATCTATTAAACTTTAATACTGATTAAAGGCCCATGAGAGGGCACTATAAGGAGAGGAGGGGCTAGGACGAAAAGGCTGCTGTTGATTCGACCTAACCCTAGCCGCCACCGCTCCTGGCTACACCGGTTGTGGCCATCTCTCCCCTAATCTCTCGCGCGGTACTAGCATATCGGCTTGAGGTGATCCCATCCCTGTACGTGTGGATACCGTAGAGGCGCCGCTGCTACTGCGGTGCTGATCTTCTCCCGTGGAGATCGCCGGACTGCGTCGTCTTCATCGCCGACGAACGAACGGAGCTAGGCGAAGTTCTTCAAGGACGCGCTTCACCAACTCTTCTTCCGCTGCACTAGCGCGTCTCGCGTTAGAGGTAAACGATCTATGATCCCATGGTTCCTGGGCGAATGGGGTAAAATTTTTGAAATTAACGCTAGCGTAGTCTCCCCATATCCCAACAAATCTGACATTGGAAATTCATATTGTAAGGCTGAAATTGTCCACTGAAGATGCCTGTCGGATGAGGCAATCAAACCAATATCATCAACATAGAGCAGCAGATACACAGTGTCAGTCCCACGCTTCAGGATAGATAGTAAAGTATCAAACTGAGCTTCAGTGAACCCGAGAGATAGCAGGAAGGAGGCAAATCTGCTATGCCAAGCCTGAGGCGCCTACTTGAGACCATATAGGGACCTGTTGAGACGACAAACCATATTAGGTCGAGAGGAGTCAACGAAACCCGGTGACTGAATGCAATAAACTATCTCTTGAAGAGTGTCATGTAAGAAGGCATTTTTAACATCAAGTTGATGAATCGGCCACTAACGGGAGACCACCAGACTGAGAACAGTGTGAACTGTGGCGAGCTTCACAACAGGGCTGAAAGTCTCGTCATTGTCAATCCCAGGGCGTTGCGTGAATCCTCGAAGAACCCAACGAACCTTGTAGCGGTCTAGAGTACCATATGAGTATAGCTTATGTTTGAATATCCATTTGCCTGTAACCATATTAGCGCCGGTAGGTCACGAAACAAGATCCCATGTACGGTTGGCGAGGAGAGCATTGAATTCTTCTTCCATAGTAGACCGCCAGTTTGGATCAGCCACGGCAGCACGGTAGGTTTGAGGAATAGGTGAAAGTGTTGAAGCATGTAGATTCAGCCGATCAACTATTTTATGAATTCCTGATTTGTCTCTGGTAGTCATGGCGTGAGTGTTGATAACAGGAGAAACCCCAATTTATAGTGGCGGAGCAGAAGTGCCGGCTGCCCGAACTCACCATGGGCACATTGGTACAGTACTTTGCACTGGAAACAGATGGAGCATCGGCGAGATGTCTGTGTGTGGCGGACAGGCAAATAGACCGGCGGACACGTGGGCAGGGGCGGGCGGTCTAACAGCAAGCTTCTCGGCTAGTTGAGAGCCAAGTGGCCCAGCCGAATGGCTGCCGAGCGGCCCACCTGAGCGACAGTCAGCTGGCCTAGCTTAGGAGGCGATAGGCGTAGGCCCAAAAGTCTAGGTGGTCGGCCTATGTGAGGAGACAGCTTGGGCTAGCCTGTTTGAAGCAACAGTTGGGGCTATGGGAGAAGGCCCAGCTGTGGGGGTACACAGCCCAGCCGTGGTGGCAACACCCATTGGCCGAGGCACCAAAAACCCAGGTAGGGCAGCCAGCCGGGAGATTACCTGCTTTGGCAGAGGCGTTGCTGAGGCCTTGTTAAGAGTGTCGATAGGAGCCTGTAAGGTAAAATTCTCCAAAAAAATCCAAGTTAGTAGTATTGGAAATATGTACGGTGATCTCAGCATAAGGAAATGAGTGCTCGTCGAACACGATATGTCTAGATATTATGATCCTGTTTGAGGTAGGGTCAAAACACCGGTACCCTTTATGGTGTTAGGGTAGCCAAGGAAAACACACATCACGGATCGGGGTGCGAGTTTATGTGGGCTACTGGCAGATATGTTAGGATAACACTTGCAACCAAAAACGCGAAGATAGGTGTATGTGGGATGAATACCATAAATGGCATAAAAGGGAGTGTTATGGTTAAGGGTTTTAGTAGGGTAGATGTTAATAAGATGAGTAGCAGTGTGTAGGACCTCTACCCAAAAGGAGCTAGGAAGACTAGTCTGAAAAAGAAGTGATCGAACGATATTATTGATAGAGTGAAGCATGCGTTCGGCTTTACCATTTTGGGGAGAGGTATAGGAACATGACATCCATAGCTCGACACCATTGGTGAGGAAGAAGGAACGGGCAGCAGAATTATCGAATTCACGTCCATTGTCACACTGGACACTACGAATGGTTGAAGCAAATTGTGTTTGGACATAAGCGAAAAAATTTCGATAGAGTAGTGAAAACATCGGATTTAACACGAAGAGGAATTGTCCAAATATAATGAAGCAATCATCTAAGATGACAAGATAATACTTAAACCCCGAGACACTAGTAACAGAAGACGTCCATAGATCACAATGGATTAACTTAAAATTGGACAAGGCCCTACTAAAAGACGTAGAAAAAGGAAGACGACTGTGACGACCAAGTTGACAAGCATGGCACACCCCAGTGGGACCCCCCTTGGTGAGAGAGAGGACTGGGGCAAGGCGAGCGAGGGCGTCGTGTCCGGGATGACCAAGACGACGGTGCTAGAGAATATTGGTTTTGACGGCGGTGGCTATTGAAGTTGATGTGTTGACATGATGAAGGGGTAGAGAGGACCGGTGCTATTGAATTTGGCTATTACGGTCCTGGTACGAGGATCCTTCATAAAGAAATCAAAGGGATCAAATTCAACAGTGCAAGAGTTGTCGGTAACAAACCGATGAACAAAAATCAGATTCTTAATTATGTGAGGAGAACAAAGGACATCACGGAGAGTAAAAAAATGGTTATTTTGATGTATGGTGGACTGGCCTGTAAGAGAGACGGAAATGGTGGAGCCATTACCCACAATAATATGAGATGGATAATAAGGGTTAGGAGGAGAGGCGAGGAAGAGGGTACCAGCGTCAGAGGTTATGTGTGCGGTAGCACCGGTGTCCATGTACCAATCACTCGTAGCGGGCTGAGGCAGTGTCGAGATGCTGAAGGAGCCGGCAAGAGAGGCCTGATCCCATTGGGGGGAAACACCACAGGGCCAGCCGACAGGGGTTGCCGACTGAGATTGTAGTACCTGAGGTATGGGACCCAAGCCTACTGGCGCCGAGTAGTAGCCCACGCCCAACTGCTGTTGTGGAAACACGGTCGGCGGTGGACCACCAAGGACAACACCAGTGAATGGATGAGCCGGAGGGCGTGGACCGAAGAATCCATGACCTAAAGGTCCCAGCCACATGTGAATAGTACCAGCCCATGGATTGTGAGGGAAAGGCCACGCCTGACTCGTGCCGCTGGTTCCTTGACTGCTGCTCCCGGTAGGCTACTGGCTTTGATTGTTGTTGTTATTTCCATTACCACCACCACCACGTCGTCGTCGGTTGCGAGAGGAGTTGTTTCCACCATTGAAAGAGTTGTTGCCACCATCGGAAGTGTTGCCACCACGATTTCCGATGCCCTAGCCAGAAGACTGCGCTGGGTTTGGACCAGTAGCGGGTTTGGAGTTGCTCTGCCTAGTGGTACTAGCGAGGTAGACAGAAGAGGTGGTAGAGTTGCGCGACGTGCTAGAGAGTTCTTTCAAGTGGAGCTGAGATTTCACCTCAGTAAAAGATGGAAAAGGTCGCTGCACAAGGATTAGTGACTTGAGATGACTGAATTTGCTACTCAAGCCGTTGAGCACAGTCAGGACGAGAGTGCGGTCAGTAACAGGTTCTCCGAGATCACCGAGAGTATCAGCCATAGTCTTGAGCTTGCAGCAGTAGTCAGCAACAGAAAGATCGCCTTGTTGAAAAGTATGAAACTCAGCTGTAAGGTTGAGAGCTCGATGTTCTCGATTGCTAAGAAACTGATGTTCAAGGATCTTCCAAACATGACGGATAGTGGTGTGCTGAGTAAGGACCTCCTGAAGGAGATCAGAAGAGATGGTGCCGTAGAGCCATCCGAGGACGACACAATCCATCTGAACCCAGCTTGCGTGATCAGGATGGCAGTCATCGGAGAAGACGTGGCTCGTCAAGGCGTATTTGTCGAGAACCATCAAAAGAAGGCCACGCCACCGATTATAGTTTGACACCGTGACGTCAAGAGTTATTGGGATGAAAGCCTTGATATTGAGGACATTGATAGCCTAGGCATGAAGAGCAACTAGGGCGTTAGCATCGAGGGTAGGCCCGGTCGGACGGGAGCCATCGTGCTCTAGAAGAGATGGCGGGAGCGTCCAGGGAAAAGATGTCGCCACGCCGGTCTAGGCGACACGCATGGCGGCAAGGAGTGCTGCGAGGTCAGTAGCCGGTATAGATCCGGCGCTTGAAACCGTTGCAGACACGGCGGTCGTGGAGAGTGGACGAGGAACCGTAGACAATAAAGACGGCAGAACAGCAGCTAGGGCTGTTTAGGCAGCATCAGATGCCGTGGCCGCCGCTGAATCTGCAAGGGCACTAGCTGTAGCAACGTCGATCTGCACATTAGAAGGCGAGACGAATGCTACTCTGATGGCATCAGCAACAGCATTCACTGTGGCATCCAGCGTCATAGTGTCCGAAGTGGGCGCATCAGACGGGTCGGATGCCATGAAATCCTAGCGGGCGGGCGGGATGCGCACGGTAGAAAAAGACCAGCCTGCGCGTGGTCACACGTTGCAGCAACAGGACCTACAGTGCGGCAGCGAGAAGCCAGCCAGCACGTGGTCATAAAGTGCGACAACAGGGCCTGCAGCGTGGCAGAGGGGGACCTGCTAGTGCACGGCGCACGTGTCACGGAGAGATGTGGCGCACACACCCACAAGAAGACGCGTCAAGGCCAGGCACTACGGGTGGGAAAACCACTGACGCAGACGTGTGTGAGAGGACACAGAGTACCAAGGCGCGCCGGCCGAGGCATGAGGCGTAGTCCCGCGGTGATGCTGAAGAAAAGGAAAAAGAAGTCGTCGCGCCGATCAGATGAGCCGGCGAGAAGATAAAAGCGGAAGCTATATATTGAATCTAGTCTGATATCATGTAGGAAGATAAAACTTGATAATATTATTGATTGGGGAGAGTACATATTTATAGTACAAAATCAATAAGAGTCTATATTTAACACGAGGACTAAACAAATTCCATAACCAACATGAGTAGGAATATTATTCTAACACTAAGCACAAAATGAAATGTCCAGGGCCTCCAGGCAACTCGTCAGGCCATAAGCATCAATATATTCAGAATAGGAGGCATTCTCTTTGGGAAAGAAGAAATTGTTTGACCATAGAACTGACAAAACAGATCTACATCATTTCAGTACCTAAAATTTTGTGAACTCAGGAACAAGGACACCGGTGGTGCTTCCAGGGGCCGGCGTCGCTTGCAGTTGTAGGTGACCGATGCACCTGCAAACAACCGGCGACGCAGCTGCAGGCGATCGGCGGCGCAGCTGTAGCCTTGTAGGTGCCGGTGATGCTTGTGGCTTGTCGATGCAGGGACCAGAGAGGCGAGAGCTAATGCGGTGAATCCGGTGATGCTTGATTGCTAGAGTGCTCGTGCTGAGTGGCGGCGTGCAGTGCAATGAGCCAATGAAGCAAAATAGCAGATGCAAACCAAGGGGCTAGCCGACTAGGGTTGCCACTTGTTACAGTTGTTGCTTGGGCCGTGGACTCACTGTGGGCTATGGGCTATGGGCTATATGAATAGGAAAAGGAAGAATGGGCTGTTGAAAGAGGAAAAATTCCATATATTTCTGAGGCGGAATATCCGTTGCCGTATCCGTTTCGGGTGGAAATCGTTGTTTTATTTCTATTTCTGTTTCTGAGTAAAAAATTATGTTTTTGTTTTCGCTTCGAAAATTTTCATTTTCGTTTCCATCTAATCCTCTCCGTTTCCATTTTTTCTCGGAACCGACATAAATTTTCTGCTCTGTTTTCGTCCCTAATCATCATTGATCGATGCATAGCTCTACGTGGATCAGAAGAATCGATTCATCACCACGCGAATGAATGGATTCGTAGAAGAGAGAGAAAGAATCGACTCTACTGCATGAATCGATTCATGCCGAATAAACAAAGACAAAAAAGAACAGCAATAAGAGCAAAAAATGGATTTTAGGGTAGAAAACCGATTCAACCACTGCAGAAAAGCGGTGCATACCTCTTTTACTGTAAATGAGTTGAAGGTGAGAGCAAGTACAACCACTATATATGCTCTTACACTACTAGTATCTAGGAACGATGCATTTATTGTACTTTGTCATCACGAGCTAATTGGAAAATAAACAGCATCTATACATGTGATTGTTGTTATCTACGTGGAAGTGTATCACCCAATACTTTGCCAATTGCCATTAGCAAGTCAGTTTGACATTATATCTGGTTCAGAATGCAATGCGAAATGCATCAACTGATAGCTCCACGATCCCACGACGCGAGGTTAGCCAAGAATCTCGCCTACTTCCGTGCTCCCCTCCTTTTCCATTTCGCCTTCTTCCTCGCCTTTTCTTGCCATTTCTTTCTTTCATGCTCATCTGGACTTCATGAAGGCGATCTATCCTTTCCAGCTGACGCTTTTCTCCCTTCTCCACGACTCCACGCGTCACTTTTCAGAAAGAGACGGCCGCCATCAGCCTCCGCACGCGCCGAATGTGCTGATCAAATTCTGAAACTTGGTATACACCTGGTAGGCGATATTGGTTAGGTCTTTTAATCGGACTGCATCATGTGGTAGGGAGATCCACTGCTTGAAATCTTATCTTCAGTTCAAGTCAAGCAAGAAAATGGTAGGTTTGGAGCAGACATAGGTGATACATGATGTTTTCTGCCTACCCGAGCCGATGTTTAACTGTCTGTGAGCAGTGGCCATTGGACTTCAGCTCAGCAGAAAATGAGAGATCAGCTGGAGTCAACTCAGCCTGAATCCTCAAGTGTAACCACTGAATTGTTGGGTAAGTTCAAATTAATAAGAGTTGAAATTTTGCATTTGACATATATTCTAATGTCAGTGTTTTTGTACTCCATAATCAAGCAAATTCTAGATGAGTTGCAAACATATGGTATAGGAGGTATCTATACTACTTTAAAAGAAGCTAGTAGTGGTGAATCTACCACCACCACTAGCTTTTCATTGACACGTGGACTTTCATTGTACGTGAGTCTTTATTATCATTGATACGTGGTGACATGGTGTTCTTTTAATGATGTAATTTTTTTTTCTGTCGCAACACACGGGCACTCAACTAGTAAAAAAAGTAACGAGATTACATTATCCGCTTCTAATATAATGCCAGCAGTTGCTCCATCTTTCAGAAAAAGATAGTCTAATGCCAGTAGCAACTAATTGATTAAATTATTTAATACTTTCATTTTAATCTCGAGTTTGTCCACCTAAGACTAAGAGACTAAAAGAGCACACATTCTTTTCTGAAGATGTAAAGCATCACACTGAAGCAGGTATGCAGTCAGTTACAGTCTTACAGACAGCAGCATTATCGCATAGGCAGCCATCAGATTTAGTCTAAACCAAAAAACAATTCAAGTCCACAGAACGAAAAGGCGACGATCGCTTGCTAGAATTGGAACCTCCCCTCACCAATCGCCATTGTCAAGCGCCTAGATAAGTAGATGCACCTCGAAAGAGAGCGTCGGCAAAAAAGAAAGAATAAAACGAGCCAAAAATCTGCAACTGAGCCGTAGTTGTCACCCTGAACTTTCAGAGAGATTAAATTAGGTGGAGGATTAATGCGATGGGAAAGATTTCTGCAGCCGCCCTCTCCTAGCTGAGTGGATGCTCGATTTGATTCTGAACATCTTGGAGACAGAGGAAGGGCAACGACGAGGGCAACTTGAGCAACTGTTTTGTGCACATTGAACATGATATCAGTGTGACTGTGAGGTTACCGTTAGGTTACCGGGCGTTCGACGGCGGTCGGTGAGCAGTTCCCGAGCGATCCGACGGCGGTGGACGGTGAGACCAAGCATTTTAGGTTTGGTTCAAAATTCAAATTGAAAATTGAAAATTATTTTTTTTAAAAAAATTGTTATAAACAATAGATGATTTATGGTAAAATTTATTTTTAAAAATATTAAATTTTCATAAAGTTATGAGAAAAATAAAGTCACTAAAAATAAAAAATGGCCTTGTCCAACATATTGTCACGGATAGATTTTTATTTTTTTCACAAAAATGGTATTACTAAATTTGTGATGCTCTACCATCTAATTCAACCAAAAAACATCAAATATCATACGAAATATTTTTATCATTATTGCCCCACGATTTTTTACATTTATATTTTTAAAAGATTTTCCCCTATATTTTTATAATTTTTCTATATTTTTTATGATTCTTCTGTTTTTAATTTTTTTTTTAAATTCAATCGGTTTTCAACGAAAGCCGGTTGGTTACCGTGGCTAACCTGCTACCTCCGTTTTAAAATGTAAGTTATTTTGATCTTTCTTAAATTTATCTATAGATCAATAAATCTAGACACATATAAATAAATCTAGGAAATGCCAGAATGATTTACATTCTGAAACGGAGGGAATACCAGTTATCGATATCAAATTGTTTAGTAACCGATGGTTACTGCTCGACAACTAGAGCGGTCACTGAACCAAACCACTCGGTTATCATTTGATTCAAGAATTTTAATTCAAATTTTAGATTTTGAATTTTGCACAGTTTGGACCAGTTACTAGACTCATATCAGTTACGTTAACTGTCATTTGCAACATTTCTGAAAGTTCAAAAAAAAGAGTGGCAAACGGAAAACTGGATTGTGTCCAAGTGCATCCCTAGTTTTTCGGGAAAAAGAAAGATCACTCGCTTCCCTGTTCTTCCGGGCCGCTCACCATTTCGTGCTGTCGTAGCACATTCCTGCACGCGCAATGTGCGCCATTTGAGACAGAGACGCGAGCACGCATGATCTACACAACCCATCCAAAATTTTCCACGAGCATTGTAGCAGCGTGCATCCATCCAACCTCGCAAAAGCAAGCGACTCGATGCATGCATCAGAAATCTCGAATTCGATTGCATTACATGCGCGATCTTTACAAGATTAGCACCAGCAGAAAAAGGGCACGATATCGATATGATCGGCTCGCATAGCGTTCCGTTCATCCAGCTCTCCTTTTTTTTCCGATGTAATTCGCAGCAAAAACATCACACGGCAACCATTCAGAAGTCAGAAGGAGACATCGGCAAGAAAAAGGGACAAATATGCTGCGAGCATGCTCAGCAAATGGAGGTCCCTGTCGTCTCTGCTCTGAATAATACATTAATACTAGCCTTGTCCAGCTCGCCAGCTGCTCCAGCAATATGATTCGGATTAGGTATTGGGTTGGTCGCGATGGGAATCTGGACATTGACATGTAATTCAGTGAAGTTCCAGGTCAAGATTCCTTCACCGGATGTGGAAATTACTTGGGGTTTTCCGGTCGAACGAGACGGTTAGTTTCAGTGTGCTTGATGGAGCCGGCCGGCGTCAGGGTCAACTAGGGTCGGAAAAGGATAACGCGATGCAGCGTGCTTCCATCGAAGTCTGTGTTGTTGAGTGCTCTCTTAGGATTTGATATATGCGATGGGAGCATCCTATTCCGGCGTTGGATGACAAGGATAGATACGATCGCATAAAGATATATTATTTCAGTTAAAGATATATTATTTCAATGTAATAGATGAAGAGGTTTAGAAAAATTTGTTAGATGAGTCCTCTAAATTTGCATAAAATGATGTGACATCTTCTGATCGATTGGAACGAGTTTAATTTTTTTATTTATAAATATTTAAATATTTTTCTTATAAATAATTTATTCAATTTGTAATCTGATTAAATCGTTATATTTATTATAATTTAATCTGTAAAACAAGATCTTATATGATAATATTTTAGTTAACATATATATATATCGTAAGTTGGACTCATTAAATTTATGCTTATTTCATCCAAGTTATATGTATCCAACTAAAAAATTATCCCTTCGTATCCAACGAACCAAGCACCTAAAACATAAATTGTCATATTCCTAAATAGGGATGTTATATCCCATCCATATTTGGCTTCAAAACGATTAATTTAGCAAGAGCATAAGATGGAACTATTCTACCTCTAAAAAAAATCTTGTAAAAGAAGAGAAAAGGAAAATTTGGATATTTCGCATTGTTGTTTGATATATCTAAACTCACCACACATGCCATATTTGTGGTTAGAACAATCTATTCCAAAATATTGATTGTTCTAGGATTGTTGAGATAAAATTGATCTTAGGAAAAATAATAAGAACACAAACCTCCAAAAATTCTTTCAAAAAACTTTGTTCCAAACAGGCCATCTCGACAAATGATAGTTTGATCAAAAGGTGTAACAAAGCAATGCCGATTAAACAGTTTTTCTCTTCAAACAGATTTTTTCTCAAAATAATAAACTTAGTAATTACATAATGTAGAACTAAACTAATATGTATAAACTGAAAAATACAAGCTTCTTCAAATTCACATCAGATAAATACTTATCAACTGTTTAAGAATCTTAAGCTCCATAAACAAGTCCTTACAAGTACATTTTTCTGACCTTTTATCTTGGTTTGATTTCTTCTCTTTGTTAGATTCTTGTGTATTACCTTATAGTCATAATCTAATATTATTAGGATGGCATAAAAAAAGAAAAAGAAAAGGTGGGTCAAGATTAGTTGTGTCTACGTCAGCGACCACTCCCCTGCTACACCTTGCAGCCTGCTTCGTCCTGCACCTTGGCGGCGTCGAGCACAGTGGCGCCGCTCTCCTCGGCGTCGTAGCTGGCGTGCACGCTGTAGAGCACATAGACCAGCACGGTGGCGGCGGAGAAGAAGCCGAACCGAACGTAGGATGGGCGATCGAGCGAGCCGAGGAGGAAGACGTTGAGGAACACGGACGCCGCCGGCACCCACGGCATGCCCGGCACGCCCCACAGCTCTGGCTCGTGCGCCTGCGGCACCAGAGCCTGGAACGCGCCGACCGTGGCCACGGCCACCGCGCCACACGCGGCGAGGAGCCCCGCCTTGGCTGCGCCGCCGACCGGCGCGAGCTGCCACAGCAGCGTGAAGCAGAGCGCGACGAGGGAGAAGGCGACGAGGAACGCCAGCGTCGGCCACGCCGCGCGCCGCCGCGTCTCGTCCCCGGGCGCCACGTAGCGGCGGTACACGACGGCGTTCGCCACCATGTAGAAGACGAAGAGCGTGCCGATGGAGACGAGGTTGAGCAGCACGTCGAGCTCCGTGAACAGCGCCAGCGCCGCCGTGAAGACACCTGAAGAAGAATCAATCACACAAGGACCACATCGTCAATACCGCAAATTCCAAGGTTATCGACAGAAATCACACCCTCAAAAAGCGCGGGAACACTACTCAAAAACCGATTCGCACGATTGGCAGCTAGCTCTAGCTGTGTGGTATGGATGAATGAGCAGGCTCACCGAGGAAGGCGGAGGCGTTGACAGGGGTGGCGGTGCGGGGGTGCACCTTAGCGAGCCATGTTGGCATCATGCCCGAGCGACCGATGATACAGAGATACCTCGCCTGGCCAAGCATCGCCACTATCAGCGATGTCAGGATGCCGAGACTCGCGCCAGCACCGATCACGTTGGATACCCATTCCCACCCGGAGCGCCCCTTGAATGCAGCCGAGAACGGCGCCTCCGTGTCAATCTGCACAGCCAAAAACGTACTTAAAATTGTTTTCTTACCACCACCAGGTGAATTGAAAAAACCTACTGCTCAATTACTACCACAGTGTCAACTTCTATCAATTGTTCATGGTCCAGAGATGAGAGAAAAGAAAGGAGTCATGGAAAGGTGAATTTTGAGATGCTTTCACTGTCCAAGCAACTCCAGAAAGTAAGTACAGTGATCTGTGGGCCTTCCTCCGATGGGGACAGCAGATTCACCATGAAATCGCCGAACAGAAATCTCAAAAAGGCAGAGAGAAAAACAGAGCATTTAGGCTTTAGCTAGGAGGCAGTACAGTACAGGTACTGATGAAGTGATGAAACCCCAGTGGCCTCTACTGTGCCACTTGACCTCCACAGCTAGCCAACATATTCCAAGAATCATCCTCCTAGTAAAGTTAGATGCCTATCAAGGAATCTCAATTAATTTTGCCATAGACAGAATCATTGACATGCCAAGATTTAGTTTCTCTCAAGAAGTTTTCATAGATCAGGATGGAGATAGCTTTTAGCTAGCTGAGCTGAATTAACCGACAGCGTGACACGTGGCGCGCTACTTACAGCGTCGTAGGGGAGGAGCATGGCCATGGAGACGGCCATGAGGCAGTAGAGGACGGTGACGAGCACGACGGAGCCGGAGACGCCGACGGGGATGTCGCGCGCCGGCCGCTCCACCTCCTCGGCCATGGTGGACACGGCGTCGTAGCCGATGTAGCTCAGGTACACCATGGCGGCACCGTTGAACACGCCAGCGGCGCCGTGCGGGAAGAAGCCACCCGGGTTGTGCTCCGGGTCGGCCGGCCGCGTCAGGTTGCGGGCGTCGCCGCGCCAGAATCCCATCACGACGATGAACAGGATGAACGCCACGTGCACCGCCGTCAGCACCATGTTCACCACCGAGCTCTCCTTGGTGCTGCGCCAGGACAGGGCACAAATCTTGTCAGAAACAACTGAAATCACTCACGAACAAATGCTGTATTTTGATAGAATACCTAAAATCATTTATGAACAGATGACACCTTCGTTGCAACAAAACCGTTTTTTTCAAAACTTTATCATGTTCATTTGGGAAATGGATTGTTGTACGAGTAACTGATAAGCAACACCTAGAATATGCAAGATGACAGAAAAGGTGTCATCTTGGTTGTAGTCTTGTGGACTTGCAGAGTTATAGTTGCAAGGTTCTTTCTTTGCCCACAGCATCTCAAAATTTGCAAGAATGGACAAAATTCGAGCAATTTAATTAGCCCAACTTGCTCTGAGACTAGAGTGTAGCCATGTCAGAAAAGAAACAAAGTTCCAAGAGCAGTTGGTTGCAGAGCACCTACACCAGCAGTAACCCAAGAAACCCAAAGGAACGCTGATCATTGATTGATTGATCCACACAAGTCACAACAAACTTGCACCAAAGCAAGAAGGGAAGAAAAGGGAGTATAATATTGTCCCAAATACTAGATGAAATATGAACCCTATTTGCCTCGTAGTTTGTGCTTTAAAAATCTTGTCAAGAACAACGTGAATACAGTCAAACCTACTGGCTATTGTGACAACAAGCACAAGAGACAACACAAGAAAAGACAAGAAGGTACACAACTGTGAAGAAAAACTGGAGAAGCTTGAAGTTTTTGTACCCACAGAGACGAAAACCCTCTCACAATGCTGTGTGTCAAAAGGATTTGACAACATCTGAGAAGAAGCACTGGCATTCAATGGCATTCAGTATCTCATTTCTGCAGTACCTGTAGCAGATGCAGACGGAGATGAGGAGGATGACGCCGACGGCGACGAGGTCGACCTCGTTGAAGCCCTTGGGGAGGCCCGGCACGGCGATCCGCCACTTGCTCGGCGCGTCCACGCCGACCGCCGTGCCGAGGTACGCCGTGAAGCTGCGCGCCACGGCGGCGTTGGAGAACACGTACTCCATTATCAGGTTCGCCCCCGTCAGAAAAGCCGCGAACTCCCCTGCAACCAGCAAAACCAACCACACACCTTCAGATTGAGCAAACTGAATAGCAAAAGAATTAATCTGATCAAACAATGCCGGATGCATGCTACATGCAAAGTATAGCAAAAATTGAGAGAGTTACATGGATGCTAGGAAGACCAGACATGAAGTTGCATGCAAACTACAGAGAAAATGAAGGATTTTTATCAATGCTGACAAGGAGAATGCATCATGCATGGTGGTTGTGAAAATGAGTCTTTTGTGCCAAGAAAGTATCATTTGGGGCCAAAAGAGCAAACCCTTTGGGAGATGCAAGAAAGTGACAACCAACATAACTTGGATATGGATGTGCGTGTGCATTTAAATTAGTTGAAAGTCACATTCTAGCTTTTTTTTTCAGAGAGAGCAATACTTTTTTTCTTCTGTTGTTGTCCATGCTGGATTCTACTCTTTCGATCTAGCATCAATTGGCATTCCATTGTGAATTTGCAAAGTCAGGAGTGCATTATACTTTTGAAAGGTTTGCTTCACTCCAAGAGTTGTCTTTCTCACAATTTGGACACAGATGGAGTTTCTTTGAGTGATTTGAGTGATTTTACAGTACTTGAAGAGATACCACAATTTTAATATTAATTTTACTATCTCTTATTATCTAAGATACCGATAAATATTATATCAGTGTTAAAATTACCACTAAAAATTATGGTACCTTTCATATCTCCTAAAGCACGGTAAAATTTTCCAGTTTCTTTTCATAAAAAGATGATGATGATGAACAAGAAAGGTTTTCCATGGCTGGAAGAAACTGAAAGCTGTTGACAAACACAAAGAAATCCATTAAGCAGACAAAGAAAAACATGCCTTCTTCAAAAGAAAAAAGTGGAGATCAAATCCAACCTTAAAGAAAATGAAGAGCCAAAAGGATATATCTAAGGAAAGGAACTGAACATCATGGGGCACTTTCTTGCTCACATACCTCACTTGAGAACATGGCAATTTTTTAACCTCAAGAAACACAAACAACAACAACTACTAGATGATCACAAAACATGATCAATCAATGACAGCACAAGTACTCTAAATTTCTATTAAAAAATACTCCGGATGACTCCTAAGATCCAGAAGGAGACAGAAGCAAATTAAAGAGGCTTAGAAGAGTCATGTTCATAAGACGACATGGATATATAAACTACTCACACTTGAACACAAATGCACATAAAAGTATGCGACTTTGAGGCTTTGAGCAAATGGACAAACGGAAGGGAGAAAGATTTCACAGATAACCATGCAATATTTAAGAAAAAAAAGGCATTTTTGTATGTCGCAATGCCGTGAATTGCACGAACAAAAACCAGCAGATGGAGTAACACAAAACTGATACCGGAAAAACAACGAACATAAAAGGAAAACATTTGATTTGATGGATCAATATATAGAGGCCATGATCTTGTCAATTTTTTTGAGTATATGGCCAGCGATAAAGTAGGATCAGTTAAATTGGCGTCAAGGGTAACGGATCCTGCTTTATCTTGTCGTCTCGGGACATAAATGGGCAGCTCACCGAAGGTGACGCGGAGGTAGCTGAAGGCGCCGCCGGCGACGGGCAAGTCGACGGCGAACTCGGTGTAGCAGAAGGCGGAGAGCAGCGCGCAGAGGCCGGCAATGGCGTACGACACCACGACGCCGGGCCCGGCGTAGAGCCTCGTGGCGCGCCCCGTGGTGACGAACACCCCGGCGCCGACCATGCCGCCGAGCCCGAGCCCGACGAGGTCCGGCCACCGCAGCGCCCTCGCCATCTGCGCCCCGGACCGCGCGCGCACGCGGCTCATCTCCTCGCCCGGCGCCGTCGCCGCGCACGCCCGTCTCGCCAGCCGCCGTGGCGTCTGCGCCAGCGCGCGGCCGTAGGCTCGCAGGCTCGAGAACGACCCGGCGCCGCCGCCGTTCGAGCACTCCGTCGCCTCCACCAGTGCGCCCTTGTCCATGGCCGCGTCTAAGAATCTGGCCGGCTAGCTCTCGATCGGAGGACACACGTTCTTGATTGCTATGGAGATCGAGCAGGAAAGGAGAAACGGATGGATGGATGGATGGATGGGTGAGTGAAGGAGGCCGGCGAAGAAGAAGCGGCTCGAGAGAGGTTTATAAAGAGGCGGAGGTGGTGGGGACCGGAGTGGAAGCAGTAGAAACTTGTGTTAATTGCTTCCGTGTCATCGTTATTCTATGAAACACAAGATATACTATTAATATTTAGCTATTTATCTTTATACCATTATTATTCGTAAATACGTTCGTTTGTGCCATTTTGGCCCACCCGCAGAGCACTGTACTTCACAAATGCCCGTATCACCCCTGTACACTATTCATCTTCTCCACTCAATCCCTCTTTCTCTCTCTGCCCCATCCTATCAGATTCCACATTGCGCCGTTCTCCACTGCTGCCTCCTGCGACATCGTCGCACCTGCACGGCGCGACAGGTGCCGCCCTCCACCCGCAGCTTCACCCACGCCCTCCACCCACAGCTCCTCCCTCGCGACTCCGCCCACGCCTGGTCGGCGAGGTCGACGAGCACGACCCGACCGCCGTGGCCCTTGGCCTCCTTGCCACTGGGCACCCTGAGGCGGCTATCAACGAGCACCAAGCCACGGCGCACGGCGGCAGGGAGGGACCGAAGCGCGGATGACGAGAGCGGCTCGATGTCGTTGGAAAGTTCTGCCGGGAGGCGGTCGGAGACGAGGGAGATGGACGAGAACGGGGAGCACGGGAGGCGGAGGCTATGCTCGAAGCAACTGACGGGCGCGCTCTTGAGGGTGACCAGGAGGTAGATCGGCTCCGGCGCCGGGGTGGGGTGGTGCTGGAGCCACCAGAGAAGCGCTGCCACCGAGCGGACCACGTCCTCTCGGCAGATGCGGCTGGTGGCGGCGGACTCGATCGGCGAGCTCGGCGGCAGGTCGCTGCAGAGCCCCTTCTTGGGAGGCAGCACTGGCGACGAGCATGCCAGCGAGGCCGGTGACCGGGGCGCCGACGACGCCGCAAGAACGGTCGGAGCCGGAACCATGAGAGAGCCAGAGGGGATGGCCTACCGTCATTGCTGTGCCTAGTGAGCTTGCTACTGAGTGGTTAAACTCGTTGGTTAAACTCCGATTGCCGATCCAACCGTTGGTTAAACTTGTCTCGGTTTGGGGAAGCTTCGGTTAAAATTTTGTAGCGATCTGAATTGGTACAAGAGAGAACGACACTGGAGAAGTTTCAGCCATTAGCATCGTCTTCTACCTCAAGGCGCAACGGAGAAGATGAACAGTGTACATAGGGGCAATACGAGCATTTGCGAAGTACAGTGCTCTGCAAGTGGGTCCAAATGGCACAAACGAACGTATCTGCGAATAATAATGGTATGGAAGCAAATAGCTGAATATTAATGGTATATCTTGTGTTTCGCCAAATAACGGTGGCACATAAGTAATTAACCCTAGAAACTTCTCATGGATTTCATGGTGATTCGGCCGGCGACGACGATCATAGTGATGGTGAAGGCAACACGGAAATTCCACACAAAATAGGTGAGATTTAGCTAATACGAACAAATAAAGTAAATTAAAAATAAATGTAAATCAAAAGATACAAATACAAAAAACGTAGTCATATATGTCTCTTTTTTTTAAAAAATAATAATTTTACCTATTTTTAGTTGGTACAGAGATCAAGAGCTCAAGATCTTTTACAACGCAGAAATTATATATATATATATATAAAATAAAAACATCAAAATATAATCTTACATGTCTCTTTTAAAAACAATAACTTTATTTGTTTTTTTGTTGGTACAGAGATTAATATTACTATATTAGGGATCTTTTGTAACCTAGAAATTTTATATAATTTTCATATAAAATTTTTATATATATCCCTCACTTTGTTGAATGAGGTGTGAGGGTACTTCTCAATTCTCATGCTAAGTAACTAACATGCTATTACATCTATTCTAAAATATAAGGTATATAAGGTTTTAGGGCATGGACTTCAATTTAGAATGTTACTATTAATTTACTTTTAATATTTATCATCAACAACTTTTAGGATAATAACATACAAAAGTATTTTAAATATCAATTTAATTATATGATATACATAGTACAAACCAAAATATTTTTGGCTCGATTATTATTTAAAAGTAATAAATGTTGATTCTTTTATATTTTGGAATGGATATAGTAATAAATAACATTTAGGCCTTAATCTTTTAAGTTGTTACTGTTACCCATCATCTATAGCATTGTTTAGAGAAAGTATATATATCCTGAGACCAGCACTTAATGAGGCTAGCTATATTATAACAAGAACAACAATTTTGGGGATAGATGTAATTAACAAGGTCAAAGATGGTCTGTATATATGTGTATGAAACTTGGCAAGGATTTATTTTGGAACAGGACTCCGAACTAATCGGTTTTATGTGGTTAATTAGTAAGATAAAATTTTCATTAATGTTCAGTGTGTAGAAGAGATCTTGTGAGCCAAACATGCTTACCTAGCTTTTTGCTAACGTGAAGCGGTTGACACAACGGCGTAGGAGGATCGATCGGTACGTCTTGGAGCTTTAACTGATGTTTTCCCAGGTATATATGTTACGATAATTTCTAATTTATGCAATATATGTGGATAAAAATTGAAGTAGAATTTAGCATTCTAGTTTTTTCTTCATGAGGTAACTCCCAGATGTTTGGTATTTTTGTTGTAAATATTGGTACATCTCGGCATCTAATTTTCATATCAAAATTACCTCTGCTGCTAATGACAAGAAAGTTGCTATTTTTGGGACGGAAGGAATGTAAAGAATCATATATTTTTCACAAGAGAAAAGACAATAATACTCTTATTTAAGAAGAGAAACATAGATTTTTATGGGAGCAGACTACTGGTCAGACGTCCGAGGGAACACTAAACTTCGAACACGGCAATGTTTCACTGAAATTTCAGTAAAATATTTTAAATATCAGTGAAACATTTTAAATAAATAGGGTGAAACATTCATCTTCAACTGCTAAAATATTCATCTTCAACTAGTGAAACATTCGTCTTCAACAAGTAAAACATTTTAAAAAAAAGAGTGAAAACATTTGAAATAAAATGTTGAAACGTTTGAAATAAAAGGGTGAAACATTTAAAATAAAAGGATAAAACATTTTGCTCTCAAGTATGAAACATTGAGTTTCAGCTACTGTAACATTTGAAACATTCATCTTCAACTAGTGAAACATTTATCTTCAACTGATAAAACATTCATCTTTAACTAGTAAAACATTCATCTTCAACAGGTGAAATATTCGAAATAAAAAGAGCGAAAACATTTAAAATAAAAGGTTGAAACATTTGAAATAAAAGGGAGAAACATTTAAAATAAAGGGGTGAAACATTTTGCTCTCACGTATGAAACATTGAGTTCCAGCTACTGTAACAGACGGAACAATTATCTTCAACTAGTGAAACATTCGTCTTCAACTGATAAAACATTCGTATTTAACTAGTGAAACATTCGTCTTCAACAGGTGAAACATTTGAAATAAAAAGAGTGAAAAACATTTGAAATAAAAATGTTAAATATTTGAAATAAAAAGGTTAAACATTTGAAATAAAAGAGTGAAATATTTTGTTCTCACGTATGAAACATTGAGTTCCAACTACTTTAACAGGTGAAACATTCGAAATAAAAAGAGTGAAAAACATTTGAAATAAAAAGGTTAAACATTTGAAATAAAAAGGTGAGACATTTTGAAATAAAAGAATGAAATATTTTACTCTTACGTATAAAACATTGAGTTCTAGCTACTTCAACATGTAAAACATTCATCTTTAACTAATAAAGCATTCATCTTTAAAATTCATTATTGGCTGTGCACTGGATTAGCTATGTGCTAGACTGTCTGTATGCTGGGATGCACACGTTGAACTAGCTGGTTGGGTTAGGTTGGGCTACACGCGCGTAGCCATAACACGGCGCTGGACCTCGTGGGTGCAAAGACGCGTATAGCTATGGCGCCGGACCTCGTGGGTGCAAAGCTGGGCCGCTAGGTGCAGCCGCGTGGGCGTGTGCGTCCGATAAAACTCCGTTCTCAAGACGACCGACCAGAAGTATTAGCGATTTTTATGAGATTAATCACGGAAGAAAGATAAGATGGGATATAAATAAAACTGAAGCAGCTAATGTCTTACTGTATTTTGAGATAAAATCTAAATTTTTGATCTTTATGTTACTAGGGGACAAAAGTAGCGGGGCCCACAGCTGCATTCTGGTCCGGTCGGTCTTCGCGTGCAGCACGCAGCACGATCGATGAGCTCCGGCCACCTCACATCTAATCTGACAAGATGTATCACACGAACGCCCTGCCTCGCTGCTACCTGGCTCCCACCAAGCCTACTTCCATCTTCATGTACCTGCAAAGGCTGCAATGCCATCTTACAGCTTTTTTCTGCCTGCCTTATTAATTAGTTTGCTTAACCTAAGATTTAGGTCCTATTTAATCCACGTGACTAGCAGTTAGCAGCTGAAAATTAGCCTATTCAAACACTGCAGTTAATATGGGCATGTTTGTTTCAGCTTAGGATTATAACAATCTAGCTTATAGAAAAAAGCTAGGTTAAACCAGCTTACTGGATTGTTATAATCTGCGCTCCAGATTATAACAAGCTGACATAATAAGTTGGACTGTTTGTTTCAGCTTATAAAAATAAGCTGGATTATTATAATCCCAAGCTGAAACAAATATACCCTATATGAACTAACGGTTAGCTCCCTGGCTAGTTAATTATTAGACTATTAGTCTATAAAACTATTAATTTGAGTTAATAGAGAGAGACCCTTAGACTATTTTGCCCTTGCTTACTGTAGCACAATTAATGTAACAGGAGTAAAATTGACTTTAGCCATCTTTATCCTACTTATTTTTAGCTAACTAACAATTAGCTCTAGCTATTAGTTAGCTAACTATTAGTTTTAGCCCATCCAAACATGTCCTTACAAAAGCTTCGATGAAAGGTAAAAAAACAATTATGAAAAAACCAGAAAGTTGTTTAGTTAGGGTTGATGTGGGCATGTTGTATACGGATTCAATGAAGCTTAACAATAACAAACAATAATTTTATACCTTAATTAACAATGAATAATAAACCGTAAAGTTATGAAATCTGTGAGACGTGCATCTTTTACTTTGTACTGATAAAAAATTGTTGCTGTTGAAAAAACTAGTTTAATCTTATATTTGTTGATTTAGTTTTTAGTTTTGTAATTGAACTATCTTCGTTTTACATTATAAGTTGTTTGATATTTTTGAACTCAAATTTCTTGAACTTTGATCATGTTTAAATTAAAATATATTAATATTTTTAATATCAAAGAACTACACTATTAAAATATATTTAATGGTCGATTTAATGAAACTAATGTAATGTTTTAATTGTTGGTATATTTTTTATAAAATTCATCAAAGGTGAGAAAATTTCACTTTAAAATGGTTTAATGACTTACTCCAAATATCCCACAATATAGCAATTTAGAACTGGATGAAACATTTCATAATACAACGAATCTGAATAGTGACATTGTCTAGATTCGTTGTACTGTGAAATATCACATCCAATCTTAGATTACTATATTACGTTACGAATGAAGTACAATATACAACGGAGAGGTAATAAAGATATACTCCAAAGGTTCATATGCACAAATTAAAAATTATAAAATTACTTAGAAAGTTAATTATAATAAATACCGGTGTAGAAAGTTTCCAAATAAATCGTACGAGCATCCAAATAATCCACGGATAATCTACCATTCATAGCCTAAAAAGATCTTAGTTCTGAAAATTAGATTAGGTTCCGGCGTTGATCAAATGATCATCGATCGATGTGTTGAGTGAAATTAATGTAAACGCACGACCGTACGTGCTTGCATGCATGTGTACCTGAGTTTAACTGTGCTGTTTGACTGCGCTGTTCATGGACAGCATTGACCAAATGACCTGCAGGATAGTAGTTCGTACGACTGTAAAAGGCACCAAAGTCTCAGCTGCACCGTGATGCGTGACGTGTTTTCGACACATATGTTAATCAAAGCCAGTACACCTACCACAAAGATTCTGTCTCGAGCACACCAAAAAACTGACCTACATATCAACTGTGTTTGACCGGTTTATTTGTTGCAACCACGTGTTTACGACGGCCTTGTTTGATTGATGCATATACAACAGCATCAAATGTAGTTGTAGGCTTGTAGCATGCGTGCGTGCCTTACAAATATGTACCATGCCAATTAGTACATGTAATTTTTTCTATATAATTTAGAGCCATAGTTATGGGCAAACAAATGAGCCTATTACATGTGAATTGTGATTTTTAAAAAAATATTTTCCCCCTTCTCAAAAACAATTCGATAAGTACAACTTTTTAAAAATAATCACTAATCGCTCATTGGTTAAGTAGATGACACTAGTCTCTTGGCCAGAGGGCGATTAGATGACATATTGCTTGTTGGACGGGTGACAGTGTTCGAGTTAGTCAACCAGTAGCCAGAGGCGACACACGTGGCCAAAGGGCGACATGTTCCTAGTCACCCCCTAGTGGGTGACACTGTGACAGGTACTCACTCTCCCTCTCTACGGACAATAGGTCCCACAATTATTTTCAATAGATTTAAAGTACATAATTTTTTAATATATTTAAACTATAGATAATTTAGTGCTAGCTCGGGTACTATTGAGTCTAGGATCTCAAGAGGCCCTACCACTCATGATGACCTAAACATATCTAAACTCTCTCATGGCCTATCTTCTTCGATGACAAAGCGATATGAACTCTATGCCTCTCGGCCATCCCTGCTAACAGTGTTCATGCACTGACTATCGCAAATGAAAACCTTCCTCCCGTAGGTGTCCGAGTAATCTTCAGACTCCATTAGCTTACAAAGGTTACGATAAAACACATGGGCACTTGGACCCTTTGAGGCGGAGTACGTACACGACATCTTCTTCTTTGGTGGGGATTAGAGATCCTAGCTGGAGGAAGACATATATATGTTTGTGTTTAGTAATAATTCATGCAAGAAGTATGTATTGAGATTGTGTGGTTCAATGGGTTACCCTCCTTGTCTCCCAAATTAAGTTGCAAGGTGTGCAGTGTTGAGTTCAATTAAAGGCTATAGAAAGTGGAGCATTGCCTGAAATATAGTGACAACGCCAAAAGTTGAGTTTAAAGGCACTGAAAGTGGAATCAGTGATCCAACTGCCCAACTCTCTTCTTCAAGTATAAATGCGATACGAATTGGGCTGTCCAACTCGACATCCGAGCAAGCTGCTAAGCCATGGAAGTATGGCAGATGAAGTAGCTTCGGTTTGGTATGCAAGTGCAACTATATCTACAAGCACATGTGCATGCATGCCACTTGACACACAAAGACCAGAAGTAAATCTGCGACTCCTTGCAAAGTTTCAACCAAAAACGCATCCCGTGCATGAGTGTGTAAATGTAAGAACTGAGCTAGTATATATTTAAACTTTGGTGGAAATCATATCAAAAGTGCTTTCTCAACTTAATTACATATTTTCGGTGCTATGCTAGCTTTGTTGTGAGTACATATCTATCCATGTTTTTTTTGAAAGGATATCTATCCATCTTTGTTAAATTCTGGTGGTGGATACGATGCTCCATGATTTCTAACGACTTGCCCTCAACATGCATCCACACAGCATGCTCCTCTTTCTGGATTTTCTTCATATACATATACACAGGAGTATGCATTGCACGCTAAGTTGTATAATCTATATATTGTTTGGAAATAAATTAAGAGAGAACTACTGCAAATAAAGCCTAAACCGATGGATGCCATTCACATCGAATGATATCTGGAAAAGTTTCCCATGTCGGTTAGCACAGAAGCCAATCTTGTTGCTCTCTCAAAAGTGAAACACTGAAAACTGCAAGCATGCATGAGCACCCACAGCTTTGCTGCTGCTTAGCATATAAACAGGCATAGATGGATCAGTATTTTAGAGGCTGACGATGATACGATCTACATATATGCATACCTGATCCGGTTTTGATTCGCCAAATAAACGTGTGATTAATTTGCACACACCCCTTTTTAGATAGGGTTATATAATACGTAGTACGATCATATGAGCATGGCCGGAAAGCTTGTATCAACTGGAGGTATTAATACTTACAAGGATGGTTTGGCATATATTCGTTGTTATATAAGTCTAGGAGCAAGAAGTACAGAATCTATGGACAAATTATGCATGCATGAACATATTCTCCAACATGCATGCTACCTGTTTTCAGCATACATAGTGATTTAATTATGCATACATCCATTGCAACCTCTGCCGAAGAATGCACTGTAAAGTTCCTCCAACCAATCGAGGGTCGACATGAACCTAATAATCTTTTATAGAACTGATCGAAGATGACAAACACACTGCACCTAGATAGCTTTCTTGCAAATCACATGCAATATGCACTACACATTAACAACCAGTGCGTACGAATTTAAGTCATTTCACAACGAAACCTGATGCTGATCATCTACCTAGCTAGCACATAGCTAGCTAGCAAAAGCATTGGCTAGCAGAGCTAGCAGCTGTGGGGAACCTCACAAAGGTAGCTAAGCTTGTCAGCTTGAGTAGTACGGAGTAGTTATCCATGCATGCATGAAGGCCAGACCAACAGCAGAGATCATGCATCTTTTGTACTAATTGAAGGAGCAAATCAAATCATGCAGCATGCATGCAGGGACCAACTTGCTTGTTGTTGCTAACTAGTACACAGCAGGCCTCTTCCTAATTAAAAAAGCAGGTTCTTGATCAGTACCATCTGGAACAACAATCTCTTCGATCAGTACTTGAGCCATGCATGCAGATGCAGTCAACACAGTCAACATTGCTGGACTCAACTCAAAATAAGCTCCAAATTACTTAAGGTACGTATATAGTTCATTAATCACATCATTTTGTCCAAGCTCCAGCAGCTCGATCTCCACCAGTTCGATCCACATGGCCATCACTTTCAGTTTCAGAGCGATCTGTCGAAACCTAGCTCAGCTTGCATATTCAGCTTTGAGAGAACATAGATATATCATCTCCTGAGAGCTTATTATTGCACAGTAACATCATGATCGATGTCAAGGTGATCCCGGACAGCGCAATTACTCTGACAACGATGTGCACACTGGACTCCAAATCTCCAATTATATCTAGATACGGATTCAAGATCGACGACACAACCAATTGCAAAACTGACGTTCACCGGTTCCATCGATCGATTGACACTGAAGAAACAGTGGACGGAGCACTGCACGTATATATATATATATATATTTCTGGCTGATTTGGCTAATTGAGCTGACCATACCACTGTAATTCTGCAAATTAAAGGACAGATCTCGATAGCGTCAAGTCGTTAATCATCAGCTGTAGGCTGTAGGTGTATTAGTGTTCTCTCCGTTCTGAGTAAAACATAGTTATATTTAGACTTTTTAGAAGAATTAAGTAATTGCGAAATTAAATAAGGGATGATTGTGTTTGGTTAAGATGATTAAGTAGATGAAAAAATTAAATAAGAGACGATTGTAATTAGTTGAGAAGAGAAATATGTGGATACATGCTTTGGCAAACCCTAAGGGTCTGACACATACTAGTAATCTAATTATTAAATAATATTATAATTAATATAGACTAAGATAATTAGAAATACACGTGTACCTAGTGTGTTGTATATATACACTATATATGTAGCATAACATAAAACACCTTAAGTGATTTTTTTTACGGAGAGAGGATAGCTTCTTGCCATGGCAAATGCAGATGTATCTCGATCAACGCTGCAGAGAGTGAGAGAGAGCTAAAGGCTAGGTAGCTAGCTCGAGCCAGAGAGTAGAATTGGAGTCGAATTGAAGCAACGGCTGACATGTACAACATGAAAGGGAGATGAAGTACAGGCCCGAGACTGCGAGAGCTTGCTAATTAAAGAGGTGGCCCAAAAGAGTTGAGTTCCTGTAGAGGCACATATGCAGCTAGCAGCTGGATCGATCGATCATGCTGATTCATATCTAGAGTTATCAATTCAGCAGATGATTGGATGATGCACGAATGCGGAAAGCCGTACGTCGATCGATCGATCGGTTGCTGGAACAAGAGTAGTACAAAATCCTCCTTCCAGAGGATGTACGACTACATTCACCATGCATGCATGGCGATCGACCACACATATGAATGATGTCGGTTTCATTTCATTTGTTGACCCTAAAAGGAAGCTTGTCCCAGGCTGCACACTAGCTACAACGGTCAGCAGTGGCTAAGCATGAAAGAAAGTACCCGGACTCATAAAACCATGGTAATCAGATAGTATTTTTTTGACCAACTCGCTAGCTATATGACCAAATCGTGGTTTTTGATTCTATGATCACTTTTTTAAATCAGTATTTTGTAAGCTAGTTAAAATTAAAATTATATCACAATTCAATATAACACCTTATCAATATATTAACATTAGAAATTATAAATTTCTTCAGTTTTTTAGTTATTCGGTTTTTCATGTCTAGAAAACTGAACCGAAAACCGAATTTCCTTAAATAAAAACCGAATTTAAAAAAACGAAAAGGCTTAAGTTCAGTTAAATTAAAATTTCGTTTTATTTTTAAACACCCATACCAATAACTACCAAATCAAACCGGTAACGACGGTACATGATTGTCTAACTACCAGCAGTAACCAATTGTCCGGTCACCGCTGCCATAGCCGGTTTGGGAACGTTTCCGTAAACATGCCCAAGCAGTACCATCCAACGAAAAAGATCGAAGAACACACAACCACCACCCATATATTTCATATAGTACTTTTGATATCTGGCCAGCCGGCCTGCACTACAAGCAACTACACTACACACAAAAGTGAGCTTTCTAGCTTGTAGATTGCTGTAGTTCTTAGCTAGTAGGGTTATGTTATTGTACTTGTCATGTTAAACTGTTAGGAAAGGTCCCCGTGCGTGCATGCTCTGATTGCTAGCTAGCTAGCAGGATTAGCATCTGTAACTAGTAGGCTAGTGCGACGTAAGTCACGTAATTGAAAGTTGGGCAATGTGTTCATTACGCATGCATCCATGTTAGGATCGAGTACAATCAACAGCTAGCAGTTTTTCCCATTCTGTATGATTTCCGATTAGCTACTACACGGAGTAGTTCTCTCTCCACCCCATCAGTGGCTCGAACAGTGAGCCGACATACAATGATAAGATAGATATATGAATCACTGATCGATCAGGCTGCCAGCTAGCCGAGGCAAATCTAATCAGGAATCATTTTGCATATTGGGCAGCAGAGCAGCAGAGCACTACTATCAATCAAGCTAGCGAGCGAGATCGAGCTAGGTACAGACCGACCATGCATGCATTGTCGTTGAAGGAAGAGAATGGCATCTGGTCCACTGGAGTAGACAGGCCCGATCTGATGAGCTAGCTAGCTGAAATCACTATCTAGCTTGATGCTGGAATGATGCGTGTACGTACGGGGTTCAGACTCCAGACAGAAGAGACGTTGTGTGTCAATTGATCGGTCGAGATGAGCATGCATGCATGGCAGGGAAAAGAATGGCCGAGGGATGATTGGTCGTGTGAGCTAGAGAGAGCATGAAGCGACGGAGATTAGGCACTCACAAAGCAACATGCATGCACGTGTGGTGCGACAGATTAGACGTCAAGACGGCGTGGGTGCTGCTTATTATCTCTATCTGCTAATGCTAAGAGCACGTCGACCACGGTAATCTATAGTTTGTTTCCATATCGGAGCTACTCACCCTGCACACAGAAGACTTTTCTTTCTAGTCTGTAACTTTGTCTAAAATCAATTTTATTTCTCGGTTTATAAATAAGATGTTTTTATTTCTTCGTAATGTTTATCTATCTCTTATATAACATTTCACAATACAATTTTTAATAGGCAAATTTTACGATACACCTAAAATATTGTAAATTGTCTATTTATTTTAATCTAATGGCTAGGATTAAAGAAGTTATCCTTGATTTTTCTACGTAGACTTTCTAATTTTCTATGCGAACTTTCTAATTTTCTGCGCTAACTTTCCAATTATCAGTCGGTTACCAAATATTTTTAATTTTAGTTTATTTTTAATTCTAACTAAAATCAATGGTCCAGATTAATCTTAAGTATTACCTCTTAATAGGTGTACCGTAACATAGCTCTTTTAATAAAGTTTTAATAAATGATATTTTCGTCTGTTTACTCTCATCTTTTTTTTTGAAAAGCGGTAGGAGAACTGCCGAGTATATTAGATTAGGAAGTTTGGGATTTACAGGAGAAAAAAGAGAGAAGAGAGGTAGAGAGGAAAAAAGACAAATTAAGCAAAAGGGGTCAAGCAGGAGGCTCCTGCTTCGGCCCAGGTTCTCGCCTCTTTCTTGATTTGCTGGAGAATCACGGAGACTCTGGTTTCGAATGCCAAAAGATTCTGGCATTCCTTTCCTTTTAGATTCCCTATGTCACTAGAATCAGAAGGGAAGAAATGGTTTTCTTCGGCTGCCCAGCTCTTAAGACAATGCTTTCCCATCAGGTACGGATGTTTGCTGGATAGGGCAAATGTCCTGCTCCTCTTTTAGGGATGCGAGTCCAGACCAATTCGTCATATCGGACCGAAGCTTCCTGGAGAATCTACAACTTCCGAAGAGGTGGCACGCGGTTTCTAGCTCCTGCTTGTAGAGAACACAAACTTACTGGTGTGGCCAACCCCGATGAGCCAAGTGGTCGGAGATCCAAAGCCTATTTTGGATGACAATCCAAGCGAAAAGCTTGCATGTCGGAGGTGCCCAAGCCTTCCAAATGAGCCTTACAAAAGTGGAGCCAGTTGAGCCATTGAATTATGCGTGATATGCGGAACTGGTTGAGAAAGCGCTTGAGCTGTGTGCCATCCAGATGATCTCATCGGCAGTCTCTACTTGGAGCTACACAGAGGAGGTCTTCGCCCATAAGTTAGCGAATTTCTCTAAGGCTTGACTCGAGATGAGTTGGCCGGAAGCCTGTTTACTCTCATCACTAATTAATAACTTTATCTCCGAAGTATAAGACGGAGGAAATATTTTTTCTTTCTTCAACCTCTCTAGCTATGTTTATGGTCAACCATAAAATACTAAAATAATAAATAGTACACTCTCTTCTACTGTCCTCTCCATTACAACAAAAAATACAATCTTCGAGACAACCATCTTGTACTATGACTCCGTTATAAAAAAAACTTTATTTCTACATACCTATCTAATATAGGTTCGGAAACATTACTTTAATATCTCTTACCTATCATATTATAATACTATTTTTTATTAATAAGAGATACTCTGATTTGTACTATTATCGCTAATTTATAAATTTTAACTCAAAACTAAATTCCTCGGAAGTAAATTCATGTCCAATGGAGGAAGTACATAGCACTAGTTTCTTTGGGTAGCTAGCAGGGGTTTAGATTGATGACCCAAGATGCAACCGATGAGATAGCACGGAAAGCTGGGTTGCAGCCCAACTAAAACGGGCCGCACATACGCACATTCGTCCCAAACACACAGCTATCTGACCATCTGACGCTCGCAGCTACTGATCGGATTCCGGCGGCGCCAAATCGACGACTTCGCCGACGAACTATTCAGAGGCATCAACCAGCGATACACGACTCGGCCATACCACCGGCCGCTGCCAACGACGACGATCGAGCCAGCACATTCTTCAGTCGAGTTCTCCTCTTTAATTCCCTGTCTGTTTCTCACTCTCTCTCCATTTGATATATACGAATGAATGATTGGTCGGTCACTGCAATGATCTGTCTCTCTGCGTTTCTTGTGCACGTACGCCATTCTGTTGCCGATCTTAAACAAGTGGTATGATGTTATGTAGCTCGGTGGATGCATTATGCAGCAACCAGAGCAGATTCTGATTTCTGCATTGAAGAGATCCGGTTGCCTCGTTGCCATGATGTAGTATTAAACTAAACAGTTTATAAATCTAAAAAAGATGGCATTGTCCAAATGTTCAATGGAGGGTTTTGTTCTCGAGCTCTCAGTTTGGCCTCTCTGGAACAACTCTGTTGGCATGTGGCATGAAATCCAAGAGCTAGCTAGCAGTTCACTTTGTGTTGGTTTTTACTCCTCTTCATCCTGAATTTTAGATCAACTGTGTCACCACCAACTTATCAATTAACTATCACTGTTTTTAGTGTGTTATTGAGCTCATAAGATATACCAAATTATTATCATCAACATTAAATTAAAGAAAAATACTTTAGCTAACTGATAAGATATTATCGTCACATGACAACACACCTTACACAGCTGTTCCACTACTGGTGGTTTGATCGAAAACTCTGTCACTTAATAGTAATCCTGGTATGGGTGATGGGTAACAAAGCTCTTGTGATTTTGGTGGAAAAAGAACTAGGCGTTTATGTACATGGAATCTCTGCAAAAACAACAAAAAATTCAGGAATTGTCTAGTACTGGTTGTTACATGTCAGAGAGTTGTCAAACTGAAACGCATCATGTCATGCCACTTTTCTATTCGTTACCTACTGCATCTGCTTAGAATATGGCATGCATCATAGGAGAAACTATGACCTTGAACAACCACTTGCATATATTACTGTTGGTTGGAGGTCTACTGCGAAGCTGACATCTGAAAGCCATAGAATTCTTTTTTAAAATTATGTTCTCTCTCTCTCTCTCTGTGTGTGTTTCTGTACTCAAGTAAACAGCTTTGTCAAAGTGACAGTGAAAAAGGTTGTGACATGGACAAGGATATAACAACTAACAAGTGTGTGGTTCAGTTGGATTTGAGACCTCTCATCACACTTAATTTTGAAGCTAATTGTGCTTTTCAGGTTCAGAGTGTCAGTATAAAGAAAGTGAAAGAAACAGCAGCAAATGGCAAATCGGCATGAAACATGCGTAGTATTCACACAGGATCATGGTGCCCAGATTCTCTGAACATCACACAGCCCATGTCTCCATACATTTCTGAAGGCTCTGTTTACTGACAGAGTGACAGGTCTCTGCCGTCTTAAACCGCGAAAGTGCCATCATGCTTGCAGAGCCACGCAAGAAACACACAAATGAAAAGGATTGCTCCAGGAGTATTGGAGAAAGTAGCAACAGTAATTGGCCTGAATTCTCTTTTGAACAGGTAAGTGGCTTGGATTCTGAAACATGTTCTGAAATCTGAATGCAGAAGATTTCAGATTGCAGCTGAAGCCTGGAGATGGATTGGAGAGAGCGACTCGCCAACGACCAAGCACAAGTGCACGTCCGAGCAGAAGCATATCTTCGTGGCCGATCTATCTATCGATCGAGAGAATTCTATATTTTTTAGAGGTAGGTTCATGGCACGATCCTATGGTTCGACGTCGTCATGAAGGTGCAATGCATGTGGGGGGAGAAAAAAGATGAGATTTTTTATGGAGAGAAAAGGGACGAATTGCGACTGCTTATCCGACGTACAAGTTCGTCGAGCAAACGGATCGATGCAGCGTGTGGTTGACTTGACCACTTCTCAACTTGCATCTGGATGATCAAGTTTGATCTTGTCGTGCGAAGAAAAGATGATGCTAGTACGCACGTACTGTACTGAACCATCAATTCTTCACATCTCGGTCCACTGTTCAACTCAGGAAATCTTTTTCCTGCCATTGGATCGAATCATCTAACCATTTCCATGTGAAATTTGTTACATTTGTATCTTTTCAAATATACAAACCATGCAGGTAACACGAAGAAAACTGCAGCTAGTATCTGTATATGTTACAGCGATAATCCATTGAGCTGTGAGCATGTTATATCAGAAGCACTGTGTGCAGTCTCGAGCTGACAGCGATCTGCAAATTAGTCGGAGGACTAATCTCCAGTGCAAAACACATGTTCAATGTTCTACTGGAGGAACAGTTGATGATACCTTGGTGACAACTGTTGCATGCATGCACTTCTCCTAGCTTTGTGAAGCTTAACACGCATGCAATCAATTAGTAGCAGAGATTATTAGTTACTAACACTGTGCAGCTACTGCTACTCGTAAGTCGTAAGGTTGAGATAGACCACGCGACTACGCGAGTACATTCCTGCACTGTGCCACGGACGGCTGGTAGAACACGTTTGAGACGCGTGCATTTTGCGTCGACTTAAACTTTTGGATGAACTGAATGGCCTATGCAAATCCAATATAGTACTTTCTTGTTTCATTCCGGTTAGATTTATAAGGCCTATTTTTCTTAAAAAATCTTAAATATTAAAATTTTACTACCATTAATTTATTATAAAATATATTTTTAATAATTACTGTTGGAAGAATTACTTTTCACCGTACTCAAAGAAATACTAAAAGAATTATTAAGGATTAATTACTGGCCTAAACGACCCTTCGGAGTCTGAAGCCTTCGGTCTGCATGCCTTCGAAGGGATCGAAGCTCTACGAAGCCCTCGAAGGCACCCGAAGTCAAGATTCCCGAAGCCTTCTAGAAGAGAGCCTTCGGAGATACCAGCTCAAAGGGCTGAAACCGCTTCGGAGTCCAAGGCTCGATACCGGGGGTATACGTTCCTTCAGATGGGACGTATACTCATGTAGCCTTTTACTACACTACCTCTACATGTATTTGTACTGTGTATTACAGGCATAGTCTGTTATAGATAGGGGTTAATAATATATTACCCTCTACAAATTATGCCTATAAATACCCCATCTTTACTATTGAGGAGGGGACCACGCACTATTTCACCTAACAGAAATACACATACTTTCGGGCGTACAGTATTACTCCATTCGGAGGCCTACACCTAGACCCAAACACTAAGATTGGATCTTAAGCGCTTCGAGGCTTATTGAACCTGTTGTGTAATAATTCATTACACCAACAGTTAGTGCTGTCCGTGAGAAGCTTAGTTCTAAACTAGCCTCTCTATTATTGTTTCTACACGAACATCAAAGCATGCCTTCGAAAAAAGGCAAGGGCGTGGCCCCTTCCCGGAAGTCTCCTCGAGGTTCGAAGGCCACTCAGCGGCCGGAGGACCTTTCCATCGAAGGCAACGCGCAGAGCTCTAGAGGTCCCCCGGACCTCGGAAGCCTTTCACAAGCCGTAGGCCAAGCCACGGGCCCCCTCCCGGTGAACCCCGCTATCCTGCCGTCGACGAACATCGTCTCTAGGCCGGAGGGCCCCCTAATGGCCCCCTTGAGGTGGCCCTCCTCGGAGCTCCGGGACCCTCGCGTCCAACCACTCTACCACCTCTAACAGTTCTATAAACCGGTTATGCTCGGTCGTAGGAGCTAGGGACCCCCCTCCGCATGGTGGAGCCACCGAAGATATCCAGGCCTCCGAGCTGACCTCATTGCGTGTAGAGGTCTTAAGGTGGCGTCAAAGCGCTGTTGAATAGACGCACGCCCTAGAAGCCTCCGTTTATCCATCGAGGCCCACCATCATCACCCTAAGTGATCACGGAGAACAGGGATCTTAGGAGCAAAGGCAAAATGCCTCCTTCGATGAGAGGTCACCACTACACCTAAACCTTCAGATGGTTCGCTTCTATTCAAAGTTTTGGGCTGTGAAGCTGCCGAAGTACTCCGGGGACGTAGACCTCGATGAGTTCACGCTCTCCTATGCCCTCGCGATCAAAGCCAGCGGAGGCAAGATAGATATCATGGCTAAGTGCTTCCCGTTAGCCCTCGAAGGCATAGCCCTTCCATGGTTCTGGTCTCTCAAGCCAGGCTCCGTCAAGTCATGGGAGCATCTACGAAAGAAGTTCACCAGCAACTTCCAGGGGACTTATGTGGCACCCATGTTTGCCGGAAGCCTCTTCCAGGTGAAGCAGCAGATCGGAGAGACCCTCTAACAATATTTTCAGCGCTTCGCTTGTACGAAGTCGTAGATCAAAGGGCTCTCCATGTCGTCTGTGATTGACACAGCTCGCAAAGGTGTCATACATCTAGGCCTCCTCGACAAGTTGCACCGGAAGCTGATCTCTTCGGTGGCCCAACTGATGAAGTATTTCGAGGAGCACGGCCACTCTGAGGAAGGCTAG
>KE371174.1:381533-394669 GCA_000418225.1 Zizania latifolia | reverse complement strand
CGGGTCTTGAGTGCAGCGCTTCCCTGCCATCACAAATCACCCCCTCGGACCACCCCCGAGGAGGATTGTCCGACCATCCGTCGACAGGGTCCTTATGGTGTTCGGAGACCAAAGCGTAGCGTGAAGGGTTGAACACGGCCATACAGCAGCCCTCGACGCTCGGCAAGTGAACTCCGTGCAAGCGCAAAGTGAGAGCAGTGCACTCCCAGAAGATCGCCGAGGGCCAGCTATCAAGCCTAAGCCCGATAGGGAAGTGGTCACCCGAAATATCATCGAAGGGGGGCTCGAGTATCCCTATAGTTCAGAGGTGATTTAAGTCCCAACGATTAACTTCGCTTGAGGGGACCCTCAGGTCTAACCTTAATGTCTTCGTGTGGACTGATAAAGATATTCTGGGGGTAGACCGAAACTTTATCAAGCACTCCTTGCTGGTTAACCCTCGAGCTCACCCCGTGCACCAAGGCCTCCGCAAGCTATTAGTAGAACGAGCGAATCTCGCCAAGATTGAAGTGGAAAAGCTACTGCGCGCCAGAGTCATATGGGAAGTTAGCCATTCGGAGTGGCTATCGAACCTCGTTTTTGTAAAAAAGAAAAATATGGGAAAGTGGCGTATGTATATAGACTACACTTCGTTGAATAAAGCATGTCCTCGTGACCCCTATCCCATGCCTCGTATCGATCAACTGGTGGATTCTACGACCAGCTTCGAATTGTTAAGCTTCCTCGATGCATACTCTAGATATCATCAAGTATGGCTCAAGCAGGAGGACTAAGAAAAAACAAGTTTTGTAACCCCTTCAGAGGTATATTGCTATGTACGTATGTCCTTCGGCTTGCGAAATGCCAGGGCTACCTTCTCTAGATTAATCGCGAAGGCCTTGGGCCATCAGCTAGGAAGGAATGCCAAAACCTATATGGACGACATTGTAATAAAAAGCGCCAAGACAAATGTACACAGCAAGGATTTAGCCAAGACCTTCGAAAGCTTACGAAGGGTTGGAATTCGGCTAAATCTAGAAAAATGCGTATTCGGAGCCCGGGACAAAAAATTGCTGGGGTATCTAGTTTCGAGTCGAGGGATCAAAGCCAGCCCCACGCAAATTAGCGCATTGCAACGAATGGCACCTCCGGAGAATTTAAAGCAGATTCGAAAGCTCGTAGGCCACCTCGTAGCTCTAAGCAGGTTCCTCGCACTCTCAGCCGAGAGAAGCCTGCCTATCATTAAAGCACTAAAGAGCTCCAAAAATTTTGAGTGGACCCCCTAGTGCCAAGCCTCCTTCGATGATTTAAAACTATACCTTGCAGATTTGGCTACTCTCTCCACTCCGCTTCCTGAAGAAGAGCTGCAATTGTACCTCGCAGCAATGGCCTTCGCCATCAGCATGGTGCTAGTCCACGAAGCTGACATCAAGGACAAGTTGGCTCAAAGGCCAATATACTTCGTCTCTGAAGCCTTGTCTGGAGCAAAAACAAGGCACATGGAGCTAGAAAAAATCACGTATTCCCTTGTTATGGCCTCAAGGAAGCTTTGGCACTATTTTTTAGAACACAATATTATTGTGCCAACGTCATACCCGTTCGGAGATATGCTCCGTAACAAGGATTCAACAGGCCACATTGGAAAATGGGCTGTCGAACTTGCACCCTTCAGGATCATTTTTACTGCGTGAACTGCGATCAAGTCTTAGATCCTAGTAGATTTTGTTGCAGAGTAGACCCCTCCGGTAGCTTGATAGCCCGAAGCACCGTGTAGAGTGGACCCCTCTGGTGTAGGTGCCGGAGCTGTAATAATTTCTCTTTCTAGCCAGAAGACCTTGTATTCTGTAAGGCTAAATTTTAAAGCCACGAATAATGTAGCTTAATATAAAGGCGTGTTGTTAGGCCTTTGGAAGGCACGTGCACTAGGTGCCGCATGGATAATTGTAAAAATAGACTCGTAGGTTGTCGCAGGCCATGTCGACAAAAGCTTCCAAGCTTGGCACCCTGACCTCGCAGGATACCTGGCCAAAATGCGGAAGGCTGAGTTAGCTTTCAAAGGAATCTCGATTCAGAGTATTCCAAGAGTTGACAATCAGCAGGCCGATGCCTTAGCCAAAGCAGCAGCCGGAGGATACGAGCCAGCAGTCAAGGTATTTTACGAAGTACTAGCAGCACCATCTGCACTCAAGCTAGAAGCTACCAAAGTGCTATCCGTGCAGATTGATAACCGGTGAAGCCCTATTATAGCAATGATAAAAGACGAAGTGGACCTTCCCGAAGGCCCCGAATTGTGAAGAATGAAGTACAGAGTCAAAAATTATCATATAATAAATGACCAATTGTATAAATCTAGAGTGTGTGCTCCACTCCTTCGTTGCATCTCTAGAGCCAAAGGCCAAGACACACTTAGAGAAATTCACGAAGGGCTATATGGAAGCCATATAGCGCCTCGAGCTCTTGCTAAAAAGACGCTTCGCCAAGGGTTTTACTGGCCTACTATAACTGCAGATGCCAAGGACTTTGTTCGCACTTGCCAAGGATGCTTGTGGATGAGACGACGTAGTCATCTACCACCCACTCTACTACAGGTCATTGCTCTAGTATGGCCCCTAGCCCGCTGGGGCATGGACCTAATCGGAGCCTTCGCAGTCATCGCCATCAAGTACTTCTCCAAATGGATAGAAGCCGAAGCATTAACTACAATAACTTTGAACAATATCCAGAAGTTCTTTTGGTAGAATATAATATGTCGCTTTGGAGTACCCAGACAGTTGATAATCGACAATGGCACTTAGTTCGACTCTAAGCCGTTCAAGGAATTCTGCGAAGGGCTAGGCATCAAATTGTGCTTCACGGCAGTACGCCACCCGCAGTCTAACAGAGCAGTTGAAATAGCTAAAAGTAATATCTTGTTAGGTCTCAACTGCTGGATCGTGGGCCTCGCAAAAGGATATGGTCCATTTGGACTATACAGACCAGGTCGATAGGATTTACACCCTTTCGTCTACTATTCGGAGATGAAGCCATGACACCCACAGAACTAAAGGGAGGATCACTTCGCACTCAGTTGCCGGAGGACAGCTCCGAAAGGGCGGCGTCCCTAGACTTTCAAGAAGAAACAAGGTTGAGAGCTGTTGCTAATCTATCACAGTACCAAACGTAAACGAATGCATGATACAATCCAAAGGTGAAGCCCAACATCATACAACCAGGACACCTTGTGCTATGAAGTGTCCTCACACCGGGCAAGCTGGGTAACGAATGGAAAGGCCCCTTCATGGTACTCCGATCAAATCGACCAGGGTCCTTTAGGCTAGCTACTCTTGAAGGCGAAGAATTAAAGCACACTTGGCATGCAGAGTATCTTCGGTGATACTATGCATAACATCAAACACCACACTTGTCATAATGTATATCTTCAAATAAAACTTTTACGCAGGCATGCTCCATTATAAGGTAACATACATCCCATGGGGACAACAGTTCGCAGTTAGCCTGGCCTTGAACCTATTGAAGTAACGATGGACGCATCATCATGACAATACGGCTTCGGCGGTCGCGGCTAATGCACTCTCATTTTCGCTACACGAAGCCACTGGCTCGGCGCGAGACAAACAAAGTCTAACATGCCTATGAGCGTACCATGCTCTGGTGTGAAGCCTAGAACCTAATGCTCGAAGGTAGCTCCTTCGAGTAAGGCTAACGGCACTGACTTCAGGTACCCTCGTAGACCCTAAAAAATTTCAGTGTGACCTGCTCCACTATTATCACTTCACAGCGCCTCCGGGCCCGAAGTGGTATAAAGAAAAGGGAGATCGTCTCTAAGTAAGTACCTCGAGGCATACCCAATGGTCCCAAACGACCTAAAGTCTTGAAAAACTCTCGGACACATATTCAAAGTACACCTTCAAAAATAAACATACTTCATTAAAAACGAAGCATGGCACTAACACATGCAAATTACTCGTAGCACGTACACAAATTCACATCCAGTATGCTTCGAATACAAAGAAATTGTGACAAACTTTATTAAGTGTCAATGTTACAAAGTACAAGTATCTCGATAACTGTACTCTGAATATAATAGAATCAATTATAAGCTGTGTCAATACCTAGCAAAAAACGCATACCCCTAGCTCAGCCACGACCCCTCGTAGGCTCTGAACCACTCCCGGAGCCACCGTCACTACCTCAGCCACCTCGGCTCGAAGGGCTTCGCCTACGCCTTGAACCACCTCGCTTCGAGGGTTTGTTGGCCCCCCTCTCTTCTTGAAGGTCGGCCCATGAATGAAGTTTTTAAGGCTGAGAATCGAAAAAGAGAAATCCTATTCTTCCGTAGCAGCCCCCCTCCGGCTACTGAGGAGGCTAACCCCCTCTAGGTTCAGATCTCGCTCTGTCAAAATCGGTTAAATCTAATGAGGACGATGAACTCTGAACAGGCTCAGTCTTAATCGAAGCTAAGAGCTCCTCAGACACTTTGGCTAGCACTTCACCGTTAGGACCTTGAGGTAGTTTAAAACGAGTATGACCTTCGGATCTAGCTATTTTGAAAACTACCCATTCATGGCAAAGGGCTTCGGTGGCTTCGATCACCTCGATCTCGTCCTCAGAATTCACAATACGATCCTGAACACAACTATGAAATACTTCCATTTTCATTGAAGATTTCAAGGCCAATTACATTTGTATCAAAGCAGTTATGAAGGCCTAGAATCTACACCTCAGGGTGTGTAGGCGCAGGAGCGATGGTGCTTGTGGAGCCAGTGAAGAACACAACTGAGCCCGACGGCGGCCCTCGTCAATAAGCTCCTGTGAAGCAGACCATCCTTGATCTCTCCACATGTTTTGGAGAGTCCTCCACGCTAGACCTACCTCCACTGCTTGAGAAAATATCCTTAGCCCTCCGAAGTGGAAGTCTTGCATCGAGATTAGCCGCCGAAGATGATTACAACTAGAGTCGTGAAGGGCTTGCAAGACCCTTTGAGCCGCTACCCTACTCGAGGTCTCCGCGAAGTCGCCCATAGACTTCTTGAGAGTGGAGGCTATCTGCTCAAGGTACTTTGTTCGAAGGGTCAAAGGCTCGACAGTCCCAAAATTCAAAGCCTGGCTTGCAGCTCCCAAATGGGCCATCGATCCTTGAAGCTTCTCGATGGTCCCGTCAAGCGCAGCGTGGCCTCTGAGCGCTTGCCTTCGAGCTTTGTCTTCTCAGCCTTAAGGCCTTCAATCTTGGTCATCATAGTGGCCTTCGACTCCAGGCGCCTTTGGGCTTCAGCCTCTGCTTGCTACTGGTCTTCCTACTCTCAACGTAACATACCTTTCGGCCTCCGAAGCCCACTGCTGGAGGTCCCGTTCGGTGTGCTCGACATCAGCTTCATGTTGGCCGAGTGCCCTTGATGAGACCCTCATCAGGACGAGCACCTTCGAAAGAAGCAAGCAAAAATCAAGAAATAGGCTAAGGGAAAAGAAATGGCATGTTCGAAGCACTCTTTACCTGAGCCAAAGCTCCCTCGGCCAATGAAGATAGGTCCCTGTGATGGTGCCCCATGGCAGCAAACACTAGTTCACTCTGAGTGATGTCCTAGTGTGCCTGCACAAAGGGCTCCAGGAGCACGTCCAGCGCCCCTCCTGAAGGAAGATATGTCCGGAGGAAAGGAACCCTCCAGTCCGAACCATCTGAGTCCGTAGCCTCAGATGACGAAGGCACATCCTGAAGTGTCACAGGGAGTGGGGTGACATCGTGGCCATCCCCGCCATCGTCACCATCATCCTCGGAGCCATCCTCTAAAGGCCCATCCTCGGAGTCGCTATCTATGCGCTCTCCGTCAGAGTCATTCTTCGCATTTTTGTCTCCGGTCTCGTCATCGCCACCTCAATGTTGCACGTCATCGGCGGCAATGAAGTCTAGAAATGGTAAGCATATATGAGTTACCTGCAGAAGGTACTCCAAAAAAGTACCCCGAAGGACAAGGCGAAAGGGGGCTTACCCTCAAGGAAAGGCGAAAGCGGAGGGCAAAAGGTCAGCTGAAATATGGCCTCCACATTCGGTCCCTGAGCCTCCATCGTTGCTTTAGCCACCTCTTTGGCTGAAGCATCTGTCATCTGCCTCAAAGTAGGCGATGACTCATGCTGCTGCCGTGAAGCCCGTGGAGAGGCTTTCGCGTTGTCTGTCAACCGCTTCCTCTTTGAAGCCCCACCGCCCGAAGTCAAGTTCGACAGTTCGGGCAGGGTAGCACCTTGCTTGTCCCACACTTGCCTTTCTGACAAGTGCGAGACGCTTTGACTGCTCAGCAGCGGTAGGGGGTCCTACGACTCGTTCTGCCACCTTCGCCGCTTGTGAAGGGGTGAGCTTAACTCGAGCCACTACAAAAAATAAGTTATTAGCAACCAAAGCCCAAAATTGTGTGAAGAACATGTTGCTTGTGGTTCGTTTGACTTACAGATATCCTCCGAAGCTAGAGACTTTGGCTCTCCGTCAGCGGAGTCCCTAAATTCAATTGACCATCCCGCCTTGAGTGGAGGGATTCTTAGCAGGATGAATTCCTCTGCTAGGTCCCTCATGCTCAGTTGGGCTATGATCAACTTCAGGAGCTAGAGGTGGGACTCCAGCGTTGGCTTGCTCGGAGCCCCCTCGGTGTGGCGATGGTACGCAATGAAGGCGTTGGTGGAGCGAAGGTGGACATCGTCACCCATGGATATGTAAAACCACTTCTACTCCCACTTCGAGTACCACCTCTTGTTCGAGGCATTCGCAGGGAAGATGTTCGAGTATGCTTCTCGGAGCTGAAAGTTTACTCTACTGAAGCCCAATAGCTTTACAGACTTATCTTCCTACGGCCACCACTTCAGCTGGCAGTTGGCTTCATGAAGGGCGGCGAAGACGTCAGCCCGACCTTCGCACCCTTTGGCTCTCATCGCCCACTCGAAGATAGCCAGTATTGCCACTACATTCGGTGATAGTTGGGGGAGCTCAAGGTGGAACATTTGTAGCACCTCCCATAGCAGTCGTGAAGCGGGGAGTCTGAGCTCGGCCTCGAAGAAATCTTCGAAGAAGACCGTCTTGTTGTCCTGAGGCACAGGAACTACCTCACCCTTCAGTAGGCGTGCCTCATAGGGTGACTCGACCCTGTCCTCATAGGCCCCCTTCATGGAGTTCGCTGTTGATGTGGTCTCCATCAGCTCAAAGGTCTGCTCCTAGTTTTCCTTCGATGGAGGCCACATACCCTTGACCTTTTGTGACTTTAAAGTAGTCGCGGGAGCCTTCGCCGTGGCTGCAACAACCGCCTACACTTTGACCGACGAGGACACCGCTGCGGCGCGGAGGCTAGGCTTCGATGAAGTCTTCTTCGTCATCTCGAGTGATTGACGAAGGGCTTTACTCGAGGTGATTGCGAGCACTGAAGTGCATGGGCTGAGATGGCTAAGGGCGCTAAGAAGAACTAAAAGCTAGGAGCTGAAAACTCAAAAGAATGAAAATGAACTGTGGGTGCAAAGGGGGCTTATATAGATGGTGAAATTTGCCAAGCTCGGCCCCTGGTGCAACGATTTTTCACCACATTCTGACCTCGCGTGGTCACTAACATATGGGGCCACAGTAAAAACAACTACGTCAAGATAGTGGCGTGACGGTTCGATTTCAGAGATATGACCATTGCCGGTGTTGTTTGGGCTATCGAGTAAGCGTCTTATCGAGCCTGCAAGCGCATTAAATGCTTTTCATTGCCATTGCATGCGAGGCCTATGATTCGCAGGTTGACCATCGAAGAGTCAAAATTCAGAGTACGGCTAAAATTCGAAGCGCATCCACCCCTTCGAACGAAGAGATAAATGCGAAGGGCTACTGTTGGGAGAATTACTTTCCACCGTACTCAAAGAAATACTCAAAGAGTTATTAAGGATTAATTACTGGCCTAAATGACCCTTCGGAGTCTGAAGCCTTCGGTCTGCATTCCTTCGAAGGGATCGAAGCTCTATGAAAACCTCGAAGGCGCCCAAAGTTAAGATTCCTGAAGCCTTCTAGAAGATAGCCTTCGGAGATACTAGCTCGAAGGGCTGAAACCGCTTCGGAGTCCAAGGCTCGATACTGAGGTTATACGTCCCTTCAGATAAGACGTATACTTTACAGCACTACATGTAGCCTTTTACTACACTACCCCTATGTGTATTTATACTTTGTATTATAGGCATAGTCGGTTGTAAGTAGGGAATAATAATATATTACCCTCTACAAATTATGCCTATAAATACCCCTCTTTACTACTGAGGAGGGGACCACGCACTATTTTACCTAACAGAAATACACATACTTCCGGACGTACGATATTACTCCATTCGGAGGCCTACACCTAGACCCAAACACTCAGATTGGATCTTAAGTCCTTCGAAGCTTATTGAACCTGTTGTGTAATAATTCATTACACCAACAACTACCATTCCCAAAATAAGTTTACTTTTATTTTTTCTAAGTCAAACTATCTTAAGTTTAACTAAGTTTATAGAAAATAATAATAATAATTTCAATATTAAATAAGAATTAAATCCATTATAAAATATATTTTCATAGTTTACTTATTTGATATGGTATATGCTAATACTCTTTACTATAAATTTAGTCAAGCTTAGAATAATTTAACTTAGAACAAAATAAAAGGTAAATTTATTTTGGGATGGAGTACAAAACTTAAATTATGTGAAAACTCTTTGAAGCACAAAAATGTATTCATATATTTTTATACATTAAACACTATAGGAAAATAGGGGTTCGCCGACTTGACGAACCCCTAAAAGCACTCGGCGAAGGGTTCGCCGAGTGTTGTACTCGGCCAACATCACTTGGTGAACCCGTTGTCGGCGAAAAGGGGTTCGTCGAGTGTTTTCTGTCGAGCACTCGGCGAACCCTTCGCCGAGTGTTAAATTTAGCACTCAGAAAAAAAAGTCTAATGGGGGCGTGACGGTGAGTTTGTCGAGTGTTGAAAATTTAGCACTCGGCAAACAAGAAAAGCAAAAATAAAAAAGAGGCAAGCTGCAGCGCCGAGTGCTTTTTCAAAATTTCTTTTAATTTAGTGGATAAGAACTAAAAATGGACTAAAAAACATGAATATGATTTTTCTATAAATTTTGGTTCATTATTTCAGGCACTTGCAGTTCAAATTTCACCTATTCCAATTTAAATCATAGAAACACAATTAATGAATTAAAAATAGCAAACGGATCTAGAAAAATGCAAAAAATTTACATGAAAGAAGATATATTGTATTTTGAGTATAAAAAAATTTTCAAGCTAAAATAAAGTTGTAAATATCACATAGACTCGAAACATTTTTTCATATAAAATGATGAATACCCTAGGGTTTGCCAAGTTGCAAATATCACATACACTTGGTGAACCCGAATTTTTTTTTCCTGCCCAAACACGCCGTCGCAACGTCCGTTAGTATAGATTTTTTTTTCTGTTTTTTTGCCAAGTGTCATAGGGTTTGCCGAGTGTATTCCCTATAGACACTCGGCAAATAGCCCTTTTCGCTGAGTGTAATAGTTTGCCGAGTACCTGATATAATGTACTCGGTAAAGATTATGGCACTTGACGAACCTGAAGTTTCCCGTAATGAAATATCTCTATCTCTACTATGTAAAAGACTCTAGTGGTGGTGAATCTACCACCTACCACCACCACTAGAGTTGGTATGATCTTTTATGAATGAGTAAATATATTGTTTTTTATGTGACTTGGCTATTTGTGCATTGATGTTTTTGAGAAAATGGTACATATTTTCCCCTAAGAAGTACATATACTTTAGATTTTTTAGAACTAATAATATTTTTAAATCCCTTGCAATGCATGGGTATTGGGCTAGTAACCAAATATATTTATAAACTAACTATTTATTGGTCAACATTTTTCAAAATTTACTTCTTAAGAATCATAATACGACTTACAAAAACTGAACGGACCAGAGGTGCAAGTATTAGAGCATCTTCAAGAGTCGCTGTCTATCTCCCTAAATTTAAATTTAGGTATTTTGAAAAAAAAATCACGCTACAATAGTATTCCTAAATTATTCTCTAATCCTAAGTGATCTCCTAAATCACCTCTCTTTTAACTCAAAAGTAGGAAATTTCTTTCTAATTTTCTTTAAAATATAAAAATTGAGATTATAGGGATACTGTTGTGGACTGATTGATTTTTAGGGATCAATATAGTTTAGGATGGTTTATATATAAGATTTTAGAGAATAAAAAATAGTTTTATTGAGATGCTCTTAGAATCTAAACTAAACCGAATGGAGTCTGAATCTATGCTGGTTACAGTCCCCATCTTTATTGTACGCCCAATCCATAAGAGAGTATTTTAGGGAGGAATGATGAAATATGAGCTAAATTACGAGCTTAAACCAATCCATAAGTGTTCGTTTAGTGCCAGAGACAACAGTACAGGACAGTCAAGCCGGAATTCAGATTCAGGAGGCAACCGTGTTCTTCTGAAGAAGCAGCAGCAGCAGCAGGGAGCCGCGTGTACTGCAGCTGCTGTGATGGACATGTTTAACATCCAAAAACCGTTGGTTCTGCCCTCCTGGGAGCGCCATTATTGAGAGGTTGGGAGCCATGTTGCAGTTGGCCGTCGATGCCATCACAGCACTGTGCAAATGCAATTAGGACCATCATCTCCCTTCTCTCGATCCGTGATTTTGTGATCGATGCCATCCATCAATGTGGTCGCAATTCAAGGCGACGGGATTGCAACTCCTCCGTGTGACTGTGTCTGTGTACAAGCAGCCGCCATGTCTATAGTCTTCAAATCTTCGCTGTTAGGATATTACCGCTCCTAACAGCTCTAATAATTCTGACGTGTTATATTTTTAGAAATAAAAAAATAAATACATGCTTCAAAATTAATTAATCAATACTTCCTCTAACTAAGTTTAATCAGCGGCTAAACAAAAATGAGTTATTCAAGATTGATTAACACCTAAGCATGTGAGATCACGTGTGTTGCTATATGTTGCTCGGTTTGCAAAAAAGTGTTACATGTCTAAGTAATTAATGTATGGTTACATGGTGACTGCATGAATATAAGTTTTAAGCAGTTTGATATATAAAATGAGTCATGTGTTCTTCTTTATGTGAGTTACGTCTTATCTTTATATAGATTAAATATAATCGTCTTATCTTTATATAGATTAAATAAATTATAGAATAATAACTTTCTTGTTGATCTTTGTGTCACAACCTATAAGATGATAAAACTCGGATGGATGGAGTATACTTTAATAATTGACTTTAAAAATATAAAACAAATATAATAATTATAAGTGAATAGGTTGTATTCTTTAATTTTAATTGTTTGATCAATTAAAATAGTTTGTCCACACTTATTCAAGTGTAACATAAAATTTACTAAAAGAAAAAAGGATTTTTTTATTAGAGACAAAAAGAAAAGAGAGAAATGAGACGCGAGGTGCATTTAATTTTCTCTAGTCTATGGCCTTTGGTGACACGTCGGTCAAAGCAGCTGGTACTCCCAACACGCCAAGGCTGGCCCACCTGTCAGTGACTTGGAGATACTCTCTCTCCCTTTTTTTCGTGTGTGGGCCCGACCTTGCTTTTCCGCGACGCGAACGAGTTGCGAAGTACATTGCTCCAAGTTGAGCGGCAGCAGGAGCCTCTCGCTTTCAGTCTCCGAACGCGATCACAAATATATAAACCAAACACAGCTCAAATTCACAAAGTCGTAGCAAAACACACGAGACACACTTACACAGAGAGAAAAAGGTTGCACCTTGGATATAGGGAAGCTGTGCAGCACCGTGACCATGGCGATGGAAGGCCGTGGTCCGGCGAGCGGCGTCGGCGACGGCGTCGGGACGGTGATCGAGGACCTTCCCGTGGACGTCCTCGCGCTCGTGCTCAGCCGGCTGGACGGTGCGTCGCTGGCGGCGGTCGGGTGCGCGTGCTCCAGCTTCCACGGGCTCGCCGCCGACGAGGAGACGTGGCGCGGCCTCTGCCTCGCTATGTGGCCGTCGGTTCGTGACGTGCTCGGCTGCGGCGGGTATGGATACCGGGCGCTCTTCGGCGACGCGTTCCCGTTCCCGGAGGCGCCTCCGGCGCCGGGAGTCCCGGCCTCCGGCGCTCTCCCTCTCCCTGCCCGCCTCGTCTCCGCCGTCGACCTGCAGCACGAGGGCGTCTGCATCATGTCGCGCGTCGTCGAGACGGACACCTCGTCGGCGTGGTTCCTGGGGTCGCCGTTCCGCGTCGACGCCCTCGTGCAGGAGGGCTTCTCGGCGCCGTCGCTGATCACGCCGAGCGAGCTGGCCCTAAGCTGGATACTGATCGACCCCGTGTCTGGCAGAGCCGTGAACGCCTCGAGTCGGCGCCCGGTGGCCGTCGACCGGAAGTGGCTCACCGGGGAGACCGTGACGCGGTTCACCGTTGTGCTCGGCAACGTCGCTCTGGACGCGGCCGTCACGTGCGACGACAGGTACGGGCACGTCCGGGAGGTGAGCCTGTGCGTGGAGGACGGCGAGGGCGGCGGCGTGAACGGTCAGGACGGGCTGACCGCGGTGACCGCGGCCATGGCGAACGCGCGGCAGGGTAAGGGCGCGGAGGCGGCGGCGAGGCAGCGGTACGAGGAGTTCGTGCAAGGGAAGAGGGCGAGGAAGGAGTGGAAGGCGAGGCGAGAAGGCATCGTTGACCTCTGCTGCTCCGGCATTGGAGCGGCGGCGTTCGTTAGCTTCCTCGTCATGCTCACGTTCCGGTGATCGTGCGGTGTCCGGCGAGCAGAGCTGCGCACGCATAACGGTGTAAGCAATCGTAATCTAGCGGAGCACAATTAGTAGACGACGACGATAAATGTAAATGTGACAAATATGGTAGTGATACAGGTTACATGATCAGCTATCACAAAATTGGTTAGATTGAAAGCAAAATTTTCTTGTGTTTTATTAATGTCAGAAAGGGAAATTTGACAAAACCGTTGAAAGTTTAGACATCTGGAATGTCTAAGATGGCGTCTCCGTCGGGACTTTTCTCGTCTCACGGCAGCAGGGACTAGAATTATAGGAGAACAGATATGTTTCTCCATCAACATGGAACCCGTGAGCCTGAATTTGCCCGTCGTCGCGCCTCATCTTCCACCAACTATCACCACGTCGTCATCTTCGTCA
>KE371174.1:358791-378451 GCA_000418225.1 Zizania latifolia | reverse complement strand
AGAAAACCTTATGTCTGTATGTCATGCAGTACTGCTTCCCAAAATGTCAGACCAGAACCAACTATTGATGGATGTAAGAACAATAATCTAATAGCCTTCACACTTTTGACCACATGCAAATTACTATATGACCTTAAGGAAAACACTGAGCATGCCCATCAGATTCCACAGTACTGTTGAATTGTTGATACTACCAAGTCTTCAGAATGCCACCCAGCCCACTATGGCTCTCATTTGTTGATGTTGTCCAGCCCTAGATAGTTCTAATCTAAGCACTTCTAATTTACAGCCAATTTAGACAAGCAAATCAGGTAATTTATTTCAACTAAAATAAGCTCAGTAACTTATAGTATATGATCCCAGTATACATCATAGCCACAACAAAATATCCCAGTATACATTACCTTCCAAAAAGACTTGCAACAGCTTCGCAATCATGTTGATTGTAAAACCAGATACCATTTACTTCTTGTGCAGCATTACGGTACAACAAATACGGAGGTTGAAGTTCATATTCAAAATCACTCAATAGATCCTCCACCAGATTATCTGGTAAGAAAAAGGAAGTAAAAAATTGAACATTTCAGGGGGAAGCCAGCAACTGAATCGATTAACTTCATACACAGTAGTAAAGTAGTACTTCAGATTCAGAAGACCACTTGGATCTAAGAAATTGGGAGTTTCAGCAATACTCTAACAACATAATCAGCCCTAGGTATCTATTGGTGCAATGCCTAAACCACACGAGCTCGCATATCCATTCGCAGATGAGTTAGTGGAAGTTAGATCAAAGATTGACATACCCGTGTTACGCCTATTCATGACGATGAACTGGAACCTCGGCTGCGTGTTCCTACAACGACACAAACCATCCCGAACCAATCAGATCCCTAAACAGCAAGCTCGCACGTCAGAAAAAACCCCGCCCCAAACCCTAAACACTCACCTCTTCACAACGAACAGCGATCCCTCCACGTCCTTGCGGCTCTGAAGAAAAACGCACAAAAAAAAAACACGCACAGCTCATGAGCTCTCAGGATCACAAAGAGGATCGGATCCGCAGGGGGATCGGCGGCGCTCACCCACTGGTTGAGGTCGATGTTGAAGTCGTACAGCGTGACGTGTGCGGCGGTGATGAGGATGTCCTCGACGGCCGGGTCGAGGCGCTGCAGCACGGTGAGGTTGAGAAGCCGCGTGCCCTCCGCGTCCATCGCCAGGTTCGGTGTCACCTTCCCCCCGTTCGCCGTCATCGGCTCCGGCGGCGGCGGCGGCGGTGATGGCGCTGGATCTGAGGTGAGTGGGAGGGAGATAGAGACTTGGGACTAGCGAGGAGGATGTTTCTGGAACTATCACAGCACAGAACACTGTACGCCTCGGACTTGGAGGAGGCTACTGGCTCATATGGATATGGGCCTCCAAGTCCAATAGATATGGGCTACTTTACACGAGAGCATAGGCCCAAATGGCTATCCTCCCTGCAAGTGGCCCAGCTAGGTCTAACGGGTGATTACAAAACCATTGTTTTTGGAATATTCGATGATTTACTGCTCTTAAAAATTGACTTTCATTATTTGTTACTTTAGTCCACTGTACACAAGTGATAAATAATTAAACAACACAAATTTTTTAGTGGCAAATTCTCGGATTGTTCTTTTTGAACTGATGATGCTATTGCGTTTCGCAAATATGGAATAATTCGAAGATGAATTTCGGATCTTAATTTGAACTATCAAACAACCTATAGTGCTCAAAGCACAACAAACCACAGGCCGAGATCCACAGAAATTAATCGAATTTCTGACCTTACATCCCATCAAGATTCAGAATCCATGTTTTTTAAGCCATTTTTGATCGACTTAAAAAATCATATAACAGAGCCGGACTACTCTGCCGTTTTGAGGAAGAAGCGATGCCGATTCAGATAAAGCAATCACTGTTCGTTCTACTTCTCACACACAAGCTCATCGTGTGCACCGTTTTCCCCATTTCCCGTATGGCACATTGCTTTGACCGATTTCATGATGCAGTTTAGGTTGATCAGGTGCAAAAAACAAAAGAAATTCTACTGCTGGTTACGTACACAATAAAGAATCGTTACATTACACACGACTCCGGTGCTACATGATCGAAGATCCAGTAGTTACAGTCGTAGATTGCACCAAAGAATCAGAAAAACAGAGAGGAAAATTAAGGATTTTGCCCCAGTTACCACCTTAACTAGGACATGCACGCATGGCCAGAATGACCTACTACGTACCTAAAGGAAAAAAAACTATGGTCGGGATCATACTCCAGTAAGCAACTTACGTGATCGAACAAATGGAACGGAAGAACTATGTGTGTATCAGTTTGTTCTTGAGTTTTGTTTGCCTCCAAGAAACCAATGGAGCCATCATCTTCTCCATCACCACCAGCGCCCCCTTGACGCAGCTCGCTAGCTCCCGCGGGTTATGGCTTGTTCAGTGTTCACCAGTGGTCGCCTCCGCCGGGGCGGCCACCGCCGTGCTGCATCTGCTTCAGCTTCGTCAGCTCCTTCCTCCTCTTCCTCGCCTCGGCCGCCGTCGCCGCCTTCTCCCTGTCGCTCGGCAAGGCATGTTGTCCGGGCGCGGCCGCGCCGGGAGCGCGCGACGACGTGCCCCGCTTGTCGACGTCAATGGCGAGCGTCAGCGAGCACGGGTCCTCGTCGGTGTCCTCCTCGGCCGTCTCGCCGCCCGGGCTGCCCGTCTGCTCCGCTGGGCGAGGCTGATCTTGGAACGGCTGAGGGTACGTCGTCGACGTCGGCGGCGGAGGGTCGGCGACGACGGAGTAGTACCACGCGCAGGGCGGGAGGCAGAGCGGCGGGGCAGCCCCCGCCCCGGCCGGGTTGCCGCCGTGCTCGTACCCCGGCCCGCACGGCGGCCACGAGCCCCACACGTAAGGCACCGGCGCAGCAGGCGGCGCCGCGGTGTACACGAAGCTCGGCTGCGGCGGTGTCGCCGTCGTCGGCACGGCCTCCGCTTGCTGCCCCGGCGGCGCCGTCTCCATGGGCTCCATGGCCGTGGTCACCGCCGCTGACGCTTTCTTGGTCGTCCTGATTGCCACCTGCAGGTCATCACAAACGCATTCACCCATCAATTCCGAGTTCATCACACGACACAAACTCGTCCATCATCATCTCCAAAATCTAACGTTGTGCTAATCCGTTTCGTGTGCTCCAGAAAAAACGATCACTAATCAAAATTCTAGGCTCCGACACGATCGAATAGCCTGTACGGATTTGTGAAATTCTCCATCCCAAAACGATCGAATAGCCTAGATCACCCAACTACGCGTATCCACCCCATGCAACCAGCAAATATCCGTAATTACTTCATGTCGCTTTTGCATTGCACCAAGAAAGCTGATGTATTTATTTGTTGACAAAGGCAGAGATTAATTGTAAAAGAGCAGAGATTAATATATTATCCAAACATCATTGTCAGAATAGTATACACAAATTAAAGGAGCAACCGCTCGTCGGCTGTAATTAGTAACTAGGTGTACGTCTTTTGCGATCAGGTGACAAGTGACAACTGAAGTTGCAGCTGCTCATATATGTGGCCTGCTTGGAGGGAGCACAGGTGGAGGCTTGGAACAGCTACACTACTTAATAATAACACTAATCGAAAAGAATTGTTTAGATCAGTGAAAGCGAAAGATGATATGATGATATGATTGTACCTGTTGTTTCAGCTGCTTGTTTGTCTCCTTGAGTGAGAGATACTCCTGCAACACCACGTCCTTCTCCTGCAATAACCCAGCATGGTAGACTCGTGTCAGTTCAGCCAAGACACAATCTTGATCAAGTGTAACCCTGGTTAGTTAGCTGTGATCTAGGTAGTGATCACTAATCAGTAATTGATCACTGCATGATCTAGTCGGGCTAGCTATGAAGATCGGTCGGCTCTGCATCATTCTGCAACTTACTTTTTTGATGGTCTCGTTCTGCGACGACAAATCTGCAACTTTTCTCGCCAATTCGTCACGGATCGCCTAGGCACACGTGCAAATTAAGCAGGAAGATCGAAAAGGACATTTGATAGTAATTAAGCATGCAGGAATCAGTGAATAAATTCTAGTGCTGTGGCTAGAGCGAGATCGAGGTGTGCTCACCTGGCGGCGGAGGATGGTTTGCCGGGCGGACTCCCGGTTGGCGAGCACCCGGCGCAGCCGCTTCGCCTCCTTGTCGGCCTGGTGTTTTGCAGAGAGGGGAGAGGAGAAGGCTGGTGTCAAGAGAAAGAGCACGGAATTTGCAGCGACGTACGGAACAGCAGTAAGTTAAGTTACCTCGGTGAGCATGTGCCGGGGCCTGGGGCCGAAGCTCGACGACGCCGCGGCGACCTGCAGCGCGGGGTGGCCGGCGGTGGAGTTTGTGGAGCAGGGGGGTGACGACTGGATGCCGACCTTGCCCAGCTCAAGGCTCAGCCTCGTGCTCGTTATCTCCTCGTCCTCGTGCTCGTCACTCGCCGACGCCGACGCCGACGCCGACGCCGCCTGCTGACATCGCGCAGCACAAAGCAAAATCAGTCTTTGCAATCCGGAGGCGACGGGTGCGGCGCAGGCGGCGGTAGTGGAGAGCGGATTTACCTGGGCGGCGCGGTGAGACGGGTGCTCGGCGGAGGCCGGCGGTTCTCCCGGGCCAGCGCCGGCCATGTCTGCGAGCGCCATGGCGGCGTCGAGCTCGACGTCGACGGTGACGCCCCGGCGGAATTGCCGGTGTCCGTCGCTGCTGCTGTGACGAGACATGGGACGACGTCGACGAGATCGACTCTTGCATTTGCCTCGGCGAGAGCAGCGCGGCGAAGCGGTGGAAAGCGACTAAGGCGGGGCCCCGCGCAATTAAATACAATCTCTCTCTCCCACCGCCTTCCCACCCAGAGGCGGCGCCGTGTGAGGCGAAGCCGGGAAGGCGACAGGTGGTAGTGTACTGTAGGCCGGCTGGTCCGGATCGTCGGATGGCGCCGGGCGCGACGCATCCGCGGGCGCCACGTCGCGGGCTGGCCACAGCTCGCCGTCTCGCTCCACGCATCAGCCGGTGCTGGACACGTGGAGACGCCGCGTGCCGCGCCCAGCATGCAGCGTGCGGGAACGGCTCATCACCCTGAGTCTAGAGTCGGTTACCACCGTCACCGAATACTTCCGCCATTTTGATTACCCGGAAATTACAGTTACCGAGTTATCGTTGCCTCATTGATTTGGTGTCAAGCTGTTTAGATTATCCGAAATCATGGTTACTAAATCGGTAATGATAGTCTAACTCTATTAAAGGAAATGATTTTTTAGTATCTGGCCAGCGGCGGGGTCGTGGGAGCCCACAGGTCAGCAGCCGCGTGTGAACCTGACAGATGAATGGAAGCCTGATTGCGCCTAGAACACCACGCCTTCGCATCCAACCAATCGTGCAATATCTTATGGACTTTTTTCACTGGCCCGTTCCAGTTCAGAGTTCACGTTCAGAGATTGATCCACGTATTCTGTCTCAGCATTACAATCCCATTATATTGATTGGCCCAAACTTTTGAAAGGACTTGATTGACTTAAATCATATACGTCAACTTAAGTCAGTTAGCCAAATGTAAAAAAGAAGAATTCTTGGCCTGTTGCAAATTTGCGATACCCTCTCCCTAGAGTCCTAGACATCACCGATGAACTCCTGCCAAGGTTGTCAAGCTAGTAGAGGGATAGAAAAATTAAGTTTTTACTAATTAATAACTACGACAGCAGCTAACTCTTACCAAATTAGACCAATAATAATACCGTGAATAACCAGGATTACAACCGGTTACTAGTTAAGGTAGGAACGGTAGATGATTTGTCAATTTACACCGCTTCTTCGTTTCTGCTCGAGAATTGAGATGTATACTGTACTATTTCATTCAGTGTACCATGTACGATCACACACGGTACATATGTCCATGTGGACCGAAGCATGTGAGTGTTGATATAGTTTTTAGGCCGTGGAGACGCTGCCGATTCCTACACCGATGCAGGAAGCGTGCGTTGACTGCTGATTAACAGCTTTGTTCCTGGGCGGTCTGTGCATTTACACAGCTGCTGTTTAACTCTTTATTGAGTACTTCCTCCTATTTCATATCGTTAAAATCATGTCTCTGAAGTTGATTAATTTTACTAAATACACTATTAAATATGTTTTAATTATGTATTTATTTCAATACATTTTTGTTTAAACATGATTAAAATAAGTAGGATTTAATTGTATTGTAATATAATATAAATATTATAAACGCCGTCCCATTCTAAATTCCCCAGGCCCATCCATCAACTGATCAAACGGATCACTGCTGCTAGATACAGATGATGGTGACGATGCCCAATGCGCAGGTTCGGCCCTCCTGAATCCTGTTCTTGACGAATGATAGAATACCCCATCTTCTATTGTTCTGTAACATAGTAATTTAAAACTGAATAAAATATTTTATAGTATAACGAATTTATACAATAATACTATCCAGATTCATTATATTATAAAATATTATATTTAATTTTATATCACTATATTATAGGATTGAAAAAGTCTTAGATTACTATATTTTGAAAGCGGAGATCTTTTTTAAGAGTGGAGATCTTTTTTTCCGAGAGAGAAGCAGGAAGTTGAGACTTGAAGGCAGAAACAGAGGCGGCGCAAGTTGGCTCACACGCACGGATAGCAAGATGACAGCGCACACGTGGATGAGTGTCGCGTCACCTGCTGTCGGCGTACGTAGGACGAAGAATTCACGTTGTCTTTTCGGGTTTCACAGTGAAAATTACTCAGTTTTTACTAAATCGTTAGGATTATTTTAGGAGAACCGAGTTATTTGGGTTTGTTTTATATGAAATGGACATTATGTCATTATCGGTTTTATTGTCTTTAATAAACGGAGAGGCATCGGGTTTTCAGAGAAAACTGTGGGCTGGGTACGAGGGCAACTTGCTCCTGTTTTGAAGTAAGATCAGGGCTACAGGCTCGGCTTTTCACGCGCCCCATGCATGGATCGGGATGCGTGCGTCCACGTCGCCGCCTGGCTTTTGCATGCAACGCCCCTCCCGCTAGGGCTGGTAGTCGAGCTCGGAGATCGCGAGCCAGCTTAGATTTGGACAGTCGAGCGGAGCCTAGCTCGACTCGAAGAGCTTCTGAGCTAAATTCGAGCCGATCACTTTGGTTCAGTCGACAACCGAGTCGAGTCGAGCTGGCTCACGAGCCAGCTCGTTGGCTCGCTATGGGTAGCGTATAGTGCCATGGTGGCATGGCGCCTAGCTACACATGAGCACACACGCATCTCCCGACCATGGCCGTTCCTAGCATTCTGGAGGCCCTAGGCGAAAAACAAAATTAGGGGTCCTTTGACCTATTTTTTCAATCACTTGTAAAAGAAAAGTAAACCAATCATAGACTCATAACTATATTTGTTACCGAAAGTGATTTCTTCTTATATTTCTAGATGCAAAATCATCGATAATAATATTTATATCAATCTGATCTAACATATCTTTTTCTATGCATAAAGTGGCTAGACCATTCAATCTTTCTTGTGACATTGTTGACCTCAAATAATTCTTCAACAGTTTCAACTTTGAAAAACTTCTTTCAGCTGATGCCACAGTCACATGTATAGTAAATAATATTCGATAAGCAATTAAAATATTTGGATAACAATCTACATCTCTAACAAACTCAAAAATCTCAATAGAAGACATATGATCATTTGGCAAAGTCATTTGCATAAATTGTTTTTTTCTAGTAGCATGGCATTTAATTGTAAATGATGGCTCTATATTCAATTCAGATGCAAGGCCTTTAGCAATATCAATACTGGATGCAAATCCTTCATTTCTATAGTTATCAAAAAAATTCATGATGCCTTCAATTTGCTGCAATGTAGATTCAATGCACATGGATGAAGACTGTAATTTTTTACTTACCTTGTTGACAGAAAATAAAATGTCATGCCAAATTACCATAGAAAGTAAGAACTCAAAACTACCAAGAACATCAAATAGATTAAGATTAGGATGGGATTTCTAGCGACCAAAGAGGCACCGCGGGGATGAAGATTCAAGAACGCAATTCACCATAGTCCATAGCCCATATATATACTTTAAATATTTGATAGGAATTAGGAGATTAGGATTTAGGAGGGGATTTGGACCGGTCACCACTCACCATCGCTTTGGGCTCCGGTGGAGTAGCCGAGGCGACGAGAGCCTTGCTCGCCCGTTGCAGCGTTGCCCGTTGCCATGGTGGGCGCCGGCAGCCGACGAATGGGAGATTGGGGTTTAGATTTGGGGATTTAGGGGTTGCCGAGTGAGTTGGCTGCTGGCGGCTACGCATTTGGGCGATATCACGGGCGTGGCTAGCTGGCTGCTTGGCTTTCTACTAGCAATCTAGCATGTTGCGTGCTACATTGGGCTGAGCAAAGTTCCTATTTGTTGTGTGCTGCATGCTGGGCCATTGGACAAATGGGCTGTGTGTTATTTTGTATTTTTGTTGCTGGTTTGCAAATGGGCGATGGAGAGTATAAAAATACTAGACTATATACACATGTATATATAAATTGGGGGCCCCTAATTTTCCTGGGCCCTAGGCGGTCGCCCCTCTCGCCCTGGCCCAGGAACGGCCCTGCTCCCGACTCCTGTTCAGCCATGGCACATCTCCTACAGAAGTGCAGATAGTTCATCGTGGGCTCGTATTCCCCCGGCGGCTGACGTTGCCGCCATCCCACCGCCACCCAGCCGCCGCCCTCGCCGCCCACCATCGCCCCCGGCGCCCGCTGTCGCCCAGGCCTTCATCCTTCGGTCATCGGGGCAATATCCTAGGCTTTCACCGCCCACCGCTGCCGCCGCCTCCGCTCAACGCTCGTCAGCGCCTTCACCCGATGGCCGGTGACCGCTTGGCGCCCTCCACTCGGTCGCTCGATGCTCGCCGGGAGCCCACGCTGCCACCCATCAGGCCATCGCCAGGAGCCAGGAGCCCGCGTCACCACCAATCGCCAGGAGCCCGCACCGCCACCCCTCATCGGGAACCCGCGTCGCTGCCCATCGCCCACCTCCGCCCTCCACCCAACACCTATCGGTGCCTCTAGCCTGGCGGCTGGCACCCCATGTGGCTGCGCCCGTCTTGGTGCCTCCAGCCCTCCACTCGGCCACCGGAAGCCAGCGTCGCCCCTCGCCAGAAGCCAGTGCCGCCGTCCTCGCTGGAAGCCCACGCCGTCGCCCCTCGCCTGAAGCCCACGCCGCCACCCCTACTCGGTTTGATGGCTCCCTCATGGCCTCACGCTGTGCCATGGCTTGTGGCAGGCCTTAAGGAGAGAGGGATAGTCATGAGGAACAGGCTCGCGAGCCAACCGAGCTGGCTCGTGGCTCGACCGAGCTAGATTCTGAGCTCAATAGACGACCGAGCCGAGCCAGGCTCGGCTCGCTTAATGATGAGCTCGATCGAGCGGAGCCCGAGCCGACTTGGCTTGGCTCATTGCCAGCCCTACCTCCCGCCTGCAGGGCAAACTGATGTGCCGGGCCGACCGCTTGCGGAGAGAGAGGCGCGTCGGTGCATGCACCGGGCACCGCGATGCGCTGCGCTCATCCAGCTGCTCTGCGCGCCCGAGGGTAGGTTGGCACGGAAAAAAATTGCATGGCACATGTGCCATAAAAATATACTCCATCCATCCTAAAATACAACCATTTTTGCCGTTCAAATTTTGTCCTAAATATTACAACTTCTATAATTTTCTTCCCTAAATCTTTCTATTTTACTCCTAGAGTACTAGTTGTATGTAGTACTAGTTGCATCTACTGTTTACATTTATGAGGGATAGTTTAACTTTTTTCTTTGCATCTTAATAAACGTGTCAAAGTCTAGAAATTGCTATAATTTAGGATGGAGGGAGTATTTTATATGTATCTCTTCTTAGATATTAGGACAGTCCTAACCCTCCACCCCAGCTGGTGTCTTCAGTATTTAATGACGTGCCACATAAGAAAAAAATGATGTGGCATATGAATTAATGAAGACAGAGAAGAAATCTGGAGGAAATAGTGTCTTTGTGGAGAAACAGCATCGACACGATATCCAAAAATAGGACACGGGTGAAATCTCTGTTGGACGTCATAGTTTCTTCCATCTGGTTTTCGTGTGAATCCACTATGACCCCAAGCACTTCCTCGATGTGCTCCGCCAGCCCTCCCCGCGCTAGCTTCTCGCCGCACTGCCAGATCTACTGCGCCACCATGTGCGCCACCGCGTCTTCGCGTGCTAGATCTCCCGCACCATATAGTCCAAAATCCCTTTGCAACCTTCTTCTCCGCCTCCACCCAATCTAATCCCCTTCTCCGAGCATAGCGGCGGCGCTCGTTGTCGGAGATATGACCCTCAGGTACCCCGTGATGGGCTTATTAGCCTAGACCGAGAGTAGATCAAGTCTAGCATTAGAATCCGATATAGCCCATGAAGAGGGTTTGATCCCGATAAGGAAAGTTAAGTCCTTATTAGAGAACCAAATCCTAGATCTGATATGAAGAGATATGTTTATACCAAAATCCTTGTAATTAGGGAATTAGCACCTAAGTTTGGTATGTAATCTTAGAAATCAAAGAGACCGACTCGAGATAGAGTCCTGGGTCATTAGGCTCGCCCCTTGAGTATATAAAGGGGGCGAGGCACCCCCAGAGGCATCAAATCCAATCTAATCTCAATTGCTTAGACTTATAGTGTTGGGAAACGGGTAGGCTACGCTAGCACAAAATAAAACTTTTTTCACCCCGTTCAACCTAGGAACCATGCGAGTAATGGGATCATGGATCATTATCTCTAGCCGCGAGACGTGCTAGGGCAGCGAAAGAAGAGTTGGGGAAGCGCGTCCTCGATCAACTCCGCTCAGCTCCGTCCAATCGTCGGCGGCGAAGACGATGCAGCCTTATGATCCTCACGAGAAGATCAGCACCGCAGTAACAGCGGTGCCTCCACGGTATCCATACGTATAGGAACGAGATCACCTCACGCCAGTATGCTAGTACCATGCGGGAGATTAGGGAAGAGACGGCCACAATCGGTGTAGCCAGGAGAGGTGGCGGCTAGGGTTAGGATAGGGGTGAAAAGTAACAGCAGCAGTAGCCTTTTGGTCCTAGACCTTCCTCTCCTTATATAATGCCCTCTCATGGGTCTTTAATCAGTATTAAAGTCCAATAGATCTAATCTGTTCATATAGCCCGGAAGTTCTGGTCTAGGACCGAAACTTTTGAAAATAACCTTCTGTACGAATTAATTTTTGTCCGGAACTTCCGGTCTAACCGGAACTTCTGAAAATAACATTCTGTATCGAATTTATTTCGACTCAGAAGTTTTGGTTCCACCCTGAACTTTCGGTTTGTTCAGAATTCACCTTTCAGGCAGGCCCGGAACTTCCGGTCCAACCAGAACTTCCGGTAACTTTAGAAACCAAAACTGGGGCTGGTCCAGAATTTCCGGTCCAACCGAAACTTTTGGTTACACCAGAACCCAGAACTTCCAGCCTTAAGCCAGAACTTCTAGTTCCCCCAGAATTCTCTTGGGCATATTTCCATTAGTCTCCCACTTGCACAAGAGTCAATTCTTGCAAGCTTTAAATTCCATCCCCTTAAACGTGTGACCTGATAGGGTCATATGCAAATGGCCACTATCCGGAAACCCTTTCCGGATCGCAAGTCAATAGCGGTACCTAACAGTACATACTGACCCCCGAATGCATACAAAAGATCATATCAACTGAACATTGATATACTCACGCACCAATCCCTTTACCACACGACATCAGTCAAGATCAAGGCGAGATTCGTGCCACCCTTGTGATAGCTCGACACTTCACTCGATCAAGTAATGGATTAATCATGATTAACTCTTTAATCATAGTGGCATGGCCATGCACTTTCCTAATCTAACTATCTCGAGGAGCCTAGAGACGTCTCTCCCGTTATTTAGGAGTGGTAAATTCCATCTTGATCGCTCACATCCCAAGACATGTTTCATAACATACCCGAAAGCAACCTTTATAACTACCCAGTTACGGAATAGTGTTTGGAAGCCCCTAAGTGTGTTACTACATATTCTGAAATCAATGACGATCTTAGGTCAAAGGATTCTACAGGTACACTATTTGAGATGACAACTGATGATACATCATGAATAACAATCCCAACAGTATCTTAAGGTAGGTCTATCCAACACTATGTTCTCTAGCATGTGTCCACATCACTGATTTGATATCCCTATATCTATGATCCGTGGAACATGATCATCAATCAGTGAAATGTGCTAATCTATAAATCATCACTGTCCTACATGATGATATGAGATTAGAAATTATTTAGAATAATATCATGATAAAACAAAGAGTTTCACAAACAAGTCACGTACTTGCTGATCAATGTAAATGATAATTATTTAAGAAACAAGATAACTAATTATCCAAAATACATCAGCAAAGACAAGACTTCTTCTCTCACATACACTAGACTCTATCACACAAGTATCTAATACCCATAGAGTACAAGTGTGCCTCATGCTTGGGCTGCGAGAGAGGTTTCGTCAACGGATCGGCAATGTTCGAATCCGCGTGCACGTTGCATATCTTTACATCACCTCTATCTATGATCTCATGGATGAGGTGATAACGCCGCAGTATGTGCTTGGACTTCTGGTGTGACCTAGGCTCCTTAACTTACGTAATGGCACCACTATTATCACAATAGAGGTCCATTAGACTGGACACACTAGGGACAACACCCATCTCAGAAACAAATTTTCTGATTCAAACAGCCTCCTTCGCAGCTTTAGAAGCTGCTATATACTCGGCCTCCATTGTTGAATCTGCAACCATTTCTTACTTAGAACTTTTCTAACTCACTGCGCCTCTAATAAGGCAAAACACGAATTCAGATTGGGATCTCGAATCGTCCTTATCGGTTTGGAAGCTAGCGTCGGTGTAACCATTTACAATGAGCTCTCCGCACCTCCGTAGACTAGGAACATATCCTTAGTTCTTTTCAAGTACTTGAGGAGACTCTTTACCACCGCCCAGTGACTTTCACCTGGGTTTGATTGGTATCTGCTCGTAACACTTAGAGCATAGGAGACATCTAGGCGTGTACAAAACATGGCATACATGATGGACCCAATTGCGGAAGTATACGGGATCACACTCATCTTCTCTAGCTCATCAGACGTCGAAGGACACTGACTCTTGCTGAGAGTAATACCATGTGACATAGGCAAGAAACCTTTCTTGGAATCCTACATATTGAACCGTTTCAATACCTTGTCAATGTACGTGCTTTGGCTTAATCTAATTAGCATTCTCGATCTATCTCTATAGATTTTTATGCCCAATATGTATGCTGCCTCTCTAAGATCTTTCATTGAAAAACTTTTTCACAATGAAGATTTAACAGCATAGAGCATTGAAATATCATTTCTGATCAATAATATGTCATTTACATATAAGACCAGAAATACAAGTGCGCCCCCACTAGCCTTTTTGTAAATACAAGGCTCTACTTCATTCTTGATGAAACAAAACCCTTTGATCACTTCATCAAAACGAAGATTCCAACTCCGAGAAGCTTGCTTCAGCCCATAAATGGACTTTTGAAGCTTGCAAATTTTTCCAGCATGTTTCAGATCGACAAAACCTTCAAGCTGTGTCATGTACACATCCTCGCTTAGGTTTCCATTAAGGAAAACCGTTTTGACATCCAATTGCTATATCTCATAGTCATAATATGTGGCAATTGTTAGGATGATCCGGATAGACTTTAGCATTGCGACTAGCGAAAATGTTTCATCATAATCAATACCATGAATTTGCCTGAAACCTTTCGTCACCAATCGTGCCTTATAGATGTGAACATTTCCATTAACGTCTATCTTTTTCTTAAAAATCTATTTACACTCGATAGTTTTGACACCATCAGGTGGATCGACCAAGTTCCAAATTTGATTCTCTCGCATAGATTCTAACTTAGGTCTTATGGCTCGAAGCCATTTTTTAGAGTCTGGTCCCATCACTGCTTCCGAGTAGGTCTTAGGTTCATCATTGTTCAACAATAATATGTCGTGCTGCCTCGTGGTTAGAAACAAAAGGCGCTCGGGTGCACGACTAACCCTTTCCGACCGACATGGGGCTGGTGTCTTGACAACAGGTTCTGCAACATCTTGCATATCGAGGTGTGGTTTAATAGGAGCTGAAACACTTTCGAGTGGTTCCTGAATCTCTTCGAGTTGCATCGTGCTCCCACTAACTCATTTCAAGAGAAACTCTTTCTCAAAAAAGACATTATTCCGGGCGACAAACACTTTGCCATCTTTCCGGTTATAGAAGTAATATCCTTTGGTTTCCCTAGGATACCCCACAAAGAAGTATTTATCAGATTTGAGAGTGAGCTTATCGGACGTCAAACATTTTATATAGGCCTCACAATCCCATATCTTTAGAAAAGACAATCTAGGACGCTTCCCAGTTCATATCACAACCCCATATGTGACTGTTGTTCGTTGGGGTGGTATCCAATGCCTCGACGCCAAACTCCATGCCCCAAAGCCTAAAACCGTTTTGAAAGCTTTGTTAAGCAAATCAATACTATGCTTGTGGATGTCCGACATCCACCCTAACTGATTAAGATAAAAGATGACACTCTACTTTGGTAGACCTACCATGCAATGATCAAAAACCTTAGTAGGTGTAGCTATTGGAAAGGGTATCAAAGACTCTTAATTTTCTGAGGGTATGACAGGAACATAAGTAAACATCATAGGCAATCATATTAACTGTGACATAGTATGGCATTTCTCACATGGTGATCTCCATCTCCACGGTTCCTGTCCTTTGGATCATCACGCTTCAAGCCTCCTTGATCTTGTATCAATCTATTACATCTAATAGCACTATACAAATTATATGAGAAAAAGCATCACATGTCGACACACAGGTCATACAATAATAGAACAGTCTTGGGCTGCAATTAACCATGACACGCAGGTCATAAAAATTATATTCATGCATCACATACATCACAAGGCCATACCTGTCACAACATTCTCTACAAAAACGAGTTAAGCGTAGAATCTATTCGTGACTGAAAAGTAGACCCAGAACTTTCAGCTCAGAGCCCAGAACTTTTGACCGAAGCCTGGAACTTCCAGCTCAAAGCCCGGATCTTCTGAAATCACCCTTCTGTGTTGAATTTATTTTGGCCTGGAACTTCCAGCTCAAGGCCCAGAACTTTTGAAAATAACCTTCTGTACAGAATTTATTTCTGCTCGGAACTTTCGGTCCAACCGGAACTTCTAAACCCAGAACATCCTTTCCAGCCGGAACTTCTGAAAATGACATTCTGTACCAGGATTATTTCAGCCCAAAAGTTCTGGCTGGAGCTCGGAACTTCCGAAAATCTGACGCAATCGTCAGTGGCGAAGACAATGTAGCCTTGCGATCCTCACGAGAAGATCAGCACTGCAGTAGCAGCGGTGCCTCTATGGTATCCACACTTACCGAGACGAGATCACCTCACGCCGGTATGCTAGTACCACGCGGGAGATTAGGGGAGAGACGGCCACAACCGGTGTAGCCAAGAGAGGTGACGGCTAGGGTTAGGGTAGAGGTGAAAAGCAACAGCAGCAACAGCCTTTTCGTCCTAGCCCCTCCTCTCCTTATATAGTGCCCTCTCATGGGCCTTTAATCAATATTAAAGTCCAACAGATCTAATCTGTTCGTCTGGCCCGAAAGTTTTGGTCCAGAATCAAAACTTCTGAAAATAACCTTTTGTACGAATTTATTTCTGTCCGAAACTTCTGGTCCAACCGGAACTTCCGAAAATAACATTATGTATCGAATTTATTTCGACTCGGAAGTTCTGGGTTGAACCGGAACTTCTGGTTCATCTAGAATTCACCTTTCAGGCAGGCCCGAAACTTTCGGTCTAACCGAAACTTTTGGTTCCTCCAAAAACCGAAACTAGGGCTGGTCCAGAACTTTCGGTTACACCAGAACCCGGAACTTCCGGCCTTAAGTCAGAACTTTCGGTTCCCCCAGAATTCTCTTGGACATATTTCCATCATATAGCTCATTGCTTTGTAAGCTTAGACACCATATAATACACCAAAACACTGGATGTAGGGCTATTATCCCTCGAGAAGACTGAACTAGTGTACATCTTGGCTCTTATTTACTAGAGTTGATCATCGGGTTCGAAGGCACTACGCTTCCCTTACACATCTATTCACCACCTTGGGTATCCCTTGGGTGGACTGCTCGGTAATTCACCGACACTCGTAGAACATGAAGAAGGGCTCCTGGTGCTCAACGAGGCCTAGGGTGCGAGGCATGGACGGCGGGGAAGATATGGTGCTGCGAGCGTTGGCAAAGCAGATGGACGTGGGTGACGAGTGCTAGTGGGAATCGAGGGTGCACAAGCATAGCGAGTAGCAGCATCTGCGCTATGAAGCGGCTGCACAGGCGACCAACGAGTTTCCATTGGTTGAGTTGATTGGGACTTGGTAATTGGGTTTTGGTCTTTGCGACTATGTTTTGGCTTCATGCGGACTCATGGTGAGTGGTTAGCTTATCAGTGCATCTGTGCATAGTTCATCGTATGATCCCCTTTTGCCATCCCATCTTCATAAATTCTATCGATTTTGACTTTGTAGGTTTATCTGATAGAAACTAAAATTATAGTAACACTGCTTAGATGAACACCTATAAGGCTACAAATTTGGCACTATATAATCAATTGCAGAGATCGTACTTATTCAGTTATTGCAGAAACGGATTGAATTGATCGGTTGCATTTTTTATTCACAAACTATTTGGAAATAATGCTGCACTAGCACAAGCCTATGTTGATCAATTAGTTTGTTGGCCATGTGGATGTTTGTAGGAACAAGTGTGGACCAAGGGATCGCCTACTCGCCGATGTTCGTGGCACCCGCCCTCACCTACCTCATCCATCCCTTGGATTCATCCTCCGCCTAAAGGCTCTTCTGAACTCCCTAAGCTTAACCTGACGCACGCTAATGAATCAATCGAACCAGTTTCTTTCAAAAGCAAGTGGAGATCGATGGAGAGCTTGCTTGTTGTGATTCGTCCACCTCTGCTGATCCACTGCTATTCATTGCAGTTTGATCCATGTTAAGAGATCCAAGCCTGAAGATTGAGGAGGAAAATATGGCGAACCATGCAGTGTGCATTTTAGTCCTTTCATGAGTTGAGTTTGTAGGATTGTGAATGTAGGAAATGAAGGACCTCTCATCAAATCACGTAGGGAGAAAAGTTAACAGGATGATTGACTGTTTGTGTTGATGCATTAATACATAGAAGAATATTTGGTATAGTAATTAGTACAGGTAGGATAACTGAATTGCCTCACTCTTTCTTGCTTAGTTCTCAACATAGTGAATTGTGATAGAATATGGAGTACTATTGTTGCATGAGTGCACACTCAAACATCTGTACATGAAGCTACAATCATCTCTGAACAACCTAATAATTTGATGGAACAATTGATAGAAATAAATACCATTATTCGTGATCATGGTAGTACTCATAGACAGCTTCAAGCAAATTTGGTTGAATATATATAGCAGAAGTTTGGGAATTCTAATTAATTAGGTGATTGGTATATCTGTGTGTTACTATGATTTCCCTTTTGCAAAACTTATTCATTACTCTCATATTGAGTTACTATGATTTTCCTTTTATAGATCGGATCCACCCAGTTTGATGTTGTTGTGAAGCTGAAGAAGCCATCAGTTTGGTGCTCTTGTGTTGCTTGTGCCTCCTACAATGTTATCATGACTTGGGACAGTTTGGTTTTGTTTGTTTTGGTGTTGTGTTTGTGTTGTGTTTGTGTTGTTTTGGTGTTGCGGTGCAGTTATATGAACCGCTCATGTCATGATAGATTAGTTTGAGTTCCGCCTAATTTATTTTTATATTGATGCTTCTGATCAGTGCCTGTTTGAGTATCTAAAGAATATAATGATGTCTGCCAGTTTGTGGTCCTTATCGGTGGACAATGGTTTTGAATATTGATCCAATCTAGTATGCTTGTTTGAGTCATTTTGCTTATACTATATTCCTGTTTATGTGTGATGTGTATTGTTGTCAATACGTGTATAGTGATGACTACATAACAAAGTTGCCATAGATGATCCTAGTATATGCATATAGATAATTATTTTTTGCTCCAGAAAAACTGTTGTAGACAATATACATTGGAGAAGATAATGTCTAATGGATATTTATTATTTCTTCTCACCTTTATACACTACTTATGGACACCATGGGTTGGAAGTGCCCTTAAGATCTCAATAAAATAAATCTTGAAATAACTTTTCTTTTTATTAATCTTCTTATTCCTACAATTTAGAAGATCTTTTTTAAATTATGCCTCTCCTTCTATTCTTATGAAAGCAATGCTTTTCTTTCTCCTTTTATTCTCCTCATATAAAAAATGTGCCGACATCAGAAAATACATCTATAGATGATCATTCACAATCCAGTGTAAGATTAATAAATTAAGCCATATAATTTTTTGTCATATGTATATATATTATGATAAGGAACCTCCTTAAGGGTGGCCCGATCTTCATGACAGTAGGTTGAAGAACCAAAGATAACTTGCTATGAACAGTGGGATAACTAGCTTTATACCTGTCCAAGGTTGGATGTGACAAAGCGACGGGGAGAGAGGCACCGAAACCATGAAGATTTTGACTCGATCTCCAAATGACCGCAGAACCACAATCCGGAACTAATCCACACAAAACAGTGCAGCCATATTGGAAACCATAGAGCACGAACTAGGGGAACCTAGAGGGATCTCTTCACAAGTCCAAGCAGAACAAGGAAGAACAAAGGTGTGAGTAAGACACTCGGCAGCTCGGCTACAATACCATATGGTTTATCAATTCATCAAAAAGTTTCTTCTGCAAGGAAAATAAGAAGTATTTATACTAGGAACAACCCTCCTAACTGGGTATCAAAATACTCTTAAGATTCTTTAAAAGTTGGCAGCTCGAAGATCTCCAGGAAGATTTCTCGAACAGCCTCGCGTAGCCTTTCAGCTTCTGCGCAGTCTTCACTAAAACAGCCATAACTTTTTATTGGGAAGTCCAAACGATGATCTGTTTGTTGGAGATGAAAGTAGACTTGATTATATTTCCAACCATATGCATTATGGCTATTGAATCATTTCAAGTTGGATCGCCCATCTCTTAGAAGTTAGAACATTGTTAGCGGACAGAGGTGAAAAGTAACATCGTGGAGGAAAAAGTAACGGACGATCGGACCAGTCTGTAAAGTAACACCACGGAGAAAAAAGTAATAGACGATCGGACCATTGTAAAAAGTAACACCGTGGAGGAAAAAATAATGGACAATTAGACCAGTGTAAAAAGTAACACCTGACTGGACTGTCTTTCTCACTTGTTCTCCATGTTTGTGGCTTTCTCCTCTTCATGAGTAAACCTAAGCAACATCAGTGTAGAACAATTAGGTAGTATACTATCCTTAGATATGGTGAAATCATAATCAGTTAGGAATGAATTCATCTGCTCTTGTAATTTCTTGGCGTGGCTCCGTCTAAGTGGACCATGATTACGTTCACTTGTGTTAGACGG
>KE371174.1:337370-349456 GCA_000418225.1 Zizania latifolia | reverse complement strand
TGATAGATGTAAAGAACGTCTGTTACAAAAAGACGACAATCTTAATAGCTAGTACATGAGTGTCAGGGATATGACCCGATATCTTTTAATGGGTCTTTGTTAGGCCGGAGCAAAGATAGGTCTAATCCAACTTAAGCTAATATGAACGTTATAACATATTAGTAAAGATATCCTTATATTAGGAAATTGCAATAACACGGAGGAAGGAAAACACCCGATTAAATTTCAAACCGGATAGGGATATAACTCGCTCTTGTAACATCACCCCACACAATATATAATGTGGACAAGGACACCCCCAAGGGTCCAGATTCTCAGATTCACACTCTCTAGTGTTCACACTCACACACTCACGCTCAATCAGACATAGGACGTAAGGCTATTATCCCTTGGAAGGCTTAAACATATCTAAACCATGTGCCTCTGTCTCCTGTGTCAACCATCTAATATTAAATCCAACGTTACCTACCACACAAACAATCACGAAGTGTTCTTCGACATCTTGAAAGCTTTTGAAGCTGGGATCTTGCTTGGCAAACAAGCTCGAAGGGGAATTCAAGGAGAAGCTAAGAAGGCAGAGAGCTAATGGGCTTTATATAGACGGTAAAAGCTTGCCTGCCAAGCCACCTCAAGCATAAAAAAGTTATTGGCAAAATTTAACCCCCTTCGTTGACTTGTGGGTCCACGGTGAAAAAGAAAGTCGAAGCGACACCGACGACGGTTCAATTTCTAGAAGTTTTCTAGCCATCGATGCCATTTCAGCTCTCGAGGTTGTACCCTCAACCGGCGCCTTCATTAAAGCTCATTGGTTTGAGCTCCAAACGTTTCCACAGATATTCGGAGGTCATGTGGATATTGCCTCGACAGTAAAAATTTGCCGGAATGATGAAGTTGCCAAAGGGCTACATACGAGGGGCTGCTGTTGGGAAAATATGACGATCATGTCACTCTGGCGGTATTGGAGATTCCGAAGGGTGTCTCCGGAGATCTTGAAGTCACCTTCAATTGAAGCGCCTTCGCATGTATCATCCAGAAGGTTAAGGCTTTGAACCAAGACCGAAGCATTAAGGCTTCGAATGATTCCTGCAGCCTGGCTTTCGAAGTATGAGTCCGAAGGCTGAAACCACCTCGAAGCAGGGGACTAAACTAACAGTTTCCGTCCCCTCTGACAAGATGTGCATTTATGTTTGAGGACCTCGAAGGCTAGGAAAGGTATCTAACTGTAGACTTTTTTGACCATGTAATGAATACTTATGCGTTCATATAGAGTATTAAATTGTAACCCCTACGCAACTTTATGAACAATACCGATATAATCAGTTGTACGTAGGGGTTACCTTTGTATTTCTCTACTAGAGTTTTGCCTATAAATACTGGCCCCTTCGAGCAGTATAGGGGCATCAAATACTTTGAACTCAGAACTAGATTCGAATACACAGCATAAGACATATGACTATTATTCATTTGGACGCCGAACCTATATAAACCCCATGAGTCATTTGTTCTCTACTTAAACTCTGATGTTTTCTTGTCAATTTCATTGCTCTAACATTAAGAAAGACTGTATAAGAAAGGTTTATAGCAGAAATGATATCTTATCTCTAACAAGTGGAAGATGTCTAGCGTCGTGACACGCGCGTGCCCGGTGTCCATCCATCCATGCACCGGCGTTCCGAGGCGGGACGACGGACGATCACGAGTGCTTGACGTCACCGGGTTTAGTTATAGTTTGGTGCCATGCGTGCGCGCGTGCGCCGGCCAGCCACCAGATGCGCCACGGCCACGCGCGCGCGCACGGCGCGGCGAACGACGAGTCCGGCCGGCCGTCGGCGCCGCCGTTGGTTGGAGGGACGCGGGCATGTTGGTGAGTTGGTCGGTGCAGTGCGTCGGACTTGAATTCGACTGGCTTGTCAGGCAGCGGCGGCAAGAGCAAGCAAGCGCTACTGTTTCCGCCATGCCACAGTGACTGCTTCACTGATGCGTCATCGTACGTGTTTGATTAATTTCGAGTATCGCGCCCTCCTTGTTCCATGCTTTTTCTCCCAAGATTTTCGAAAAAAAAAGATCGAGGCAATGTTGTGCACTCTTTCATTCAAAATTTTGTTCTCCACCTGACCACCCCTGTAGGTTGTAATTTGTAATTATTAGTTTATAAATTCATTGTCTACGTACGTCTACTTCACCCAGGGCGCCCTAGGAAAAAAAATTCTCACACATTATGTTGACAATATAATTAATCCTAACAATTGCATTTGTTTTTTGTCTAATGGTTAAAAATAGTTTCTACTGTCATTATAATCAATGATAGTAAAATTTAGAAATTATAAAATCATCTAAAAAGTAAGTGATAAGAAGAGATAATTATATGGTAAATTTAATTTATATAATGATTTTTCCCGAGATTACATGTCGGAGAAATATGTGGAAATTATGATCAATTCGGCACTAACTTTTTAAGATGTAAACGCCATCCAAAGAAATGGAGGGAGCATAACAAGAAGACGCCATCCAAAGATGTGGTAAACACAATAATCTCAATACAAATGATGGGCCTGTTTTTTCTTTTATATAAAAAAACCACAACAACCAGTTGAAAGAAAAATCTAAAAAAGGGATCAGAGATAGGCCGCCGCATCAGGAAGCGGCAAAATTGGTATGAACAGCTCCGCTCTGGCCAATGCCAAAATCATCAGATCCAACAAATATCAAACATGCATGATGCATGAACTAGGATCTACTTGTCGACGGCGACAAATTTCTGTCCCACCCTGCTACATCCGGTCTAGTCGAGAAGAGTCTCAGTGTGCTGTCGCCCAGAAAATTTTCTCTTATCGCTGAGTTGCTGTGAAATATATTACTGATGGTTATCTGAAGAATGATATAAGTTGTATCGAATTAAAGAAGGACGCATGGCACCTTAGATCTGTGGGCTGTGGCGCTTACACTGCTAGTATACAATTTCCATTCTGATAGTTATTGAGTATTTAACGGTAAAGAATTAAAAAAAATAGTGTTTTCAGTTTTTAGAGATTAGTTCATTTATAGATTCTATAGCTAATAAGTTTTATCATTGAGAGAAAAATCTGTACCACCTAAAAGAGCTAGAAATTCTAAGAGTGGATATAACTAGTAGAAACTCACCGAATACAAGCTCCAAAATCACAATGCCTCGGCGTAATTTCGTCACTACGATCAAACCAGCCAAAGACAGATAGTCACCCCTGTGAGAGCCTCTGGTTGGGCTGCCGAAAGGGTTGCCGGATCAGAGCATCACTGTGTGGACCGTCGCGGCAAATTGTGCATGTGAATATCAAATGAATAACTGAGATCTGATGGGTTTTAGTCGACAATGGATAAGCAGCGAATTTTTATACGCAGCCCATCAACTCAGGCTACGAGCAGATAGTCCCGTACACCTATGGGTGTCCATGATCCCGATTCATATTTCCCGACAGATAATTCCTCTATTATGATTTAGGGATAGTGTTAATTTTTATCTGTTTTTTCGTGGGATCTAAATATAATATGATTTTATTCGATCGGTCTATTTTAACTTAGAGTTCAACATATTAAGTTGCTTAACCCAACAATTCTAATATCTCTAGAATTGTTTTTTCATACAGGGAGGGACAGGAATGTTATCAGATATTATTTTCCACGCTGAGATGGAATAGGAGAAATTTCTTTCTTGTGATATGGATATGGATATGAAAATTTCTCCCAATTAAAACAGAAATGGTTACCTATTTGGAATTTTTGGGTTGGGATTGACATCTGTAGATGCACCTTGTGCGTGAATAGAAATCCTAGTGCATGGCTGCATAACCATGAGCAGAGAGAGGTCTGCAGGCTTCAGTACAAGCTTATTGTTTTCTTTTCTTTTTTGTAAGCCTACGAATGCTTGGTCTTCTTGTTGTTTAGGCCATTTAGTTTAGATGCATAATCTACGATTGTCAGATTCCTGAGTCCTGACATAATCGTGCATTGATTTGTGACCGTAGAGAAACCATTGCTATCCTAGACAGGCCAGAAGCACGTACTTTGATTTGTTCTAGTTTTATAGTATATATTGAGTTGTTTAGTCGTGTAAAGTGTCTAATCTATTTGACTTTTTGTTTTTATCATCATAATACAGAGACCACTGCATATTGTAGTGATGAGATATCATATCGAATCTCGTCTTACTCTTATTTAGAGTTTAGCATCGAATCTCATCTTACTCTTATTTAGAGTTTAGCATGGGTTCTAAAATTTTTCGAAATTTTTGGGAAAGTCTCTGTCAGCAAGGAGATGAAAATGAAAATTTTCACCGATCAAATAAATTTGACCATTTAAATCAAAGACGTCGCTGATTACGCTGTATACATGGAACATTGGAATCACTAATTTAGAAGAGAAGGATCTATAAATCAATTCTATACAGCGAGAAGTTACAGCTTTGTTTAGGATAGCCACACCGTGCATCGATTAAATGCCTAGCTTCTTCCTAATACTACTACTGCTACAAAGCGTACAGATTATTTCAAGTCCAATTAGCTAATCACAAACAGAATCACCATACCACAAAAATGACCATCTTACAATCTCAAGATTCATGTAGAACATGAACCGAATTAAGCATTCTGCGACAGCATGCATGCAAAGCAAGAAGGTGGGCGTCGGAAGCATGCTCGGGTCCGGCGAGACAGCAAGAAGGTGGGCATGGGAAGCATGCTCGGGTCCGGCGAGGAGATAGAGAACGGCGGTGCCAGCGGCTTCATCATCAACATCGTCGGCTCCGTCTGCGTCTCCCTGATGATCAACGAGCTATCGCGGTCGCCGTCTTGTTCGTTGTGTTGCTCTGCCCGCGGCCGGGATCGTCTTCGTGCTGGCGAGGCTTCTTGTGGATGTCCCACCTCTCGGCCGCCGACGACGCGCGGCTCGGTGGCCGCTTGTTGCTGGCCCAGCGCTGAGCGCACGACTGCGGAGAGAGGCTGCTTTGGTTCTTGATCTTGTTGATGTCCCAGCGTTCGCAGGAGTCGGCCCGACCGGGGATCGTCCCGTCGCTGCTTGTCGCTGACGATGACGCTGGGCTGCCGGGTCGCTTCAGTTCGCTGCCGGGGATCCCACCGCTGGGGTTTGTCGACGATGGCGTCGCCGAACCGGCCGGTCTCATGCGCACGTCCCATCTCTCGACGGAATCGGCGCGGCCGGGCTTGGGCATGGAGGGTGGCGGGAGGATGATGAGGCACGGCGTCGGGAGCAGGATGATGAGGCACGGCGTCGGGAGGAGGATGAGGCACGGCATCGGGAGCAGCGGCAGCATCATGTTCCTCGGAGGGGTCAGGAGCAGCGGAGGGAGATGTGACGCCACCATGGCTGCACGTGGTGCCGCGCCGACGGACGACATCGATCCCGCCGGAGACCAAGAACAACGCGCTCGTGTGTGCTGCGATGCGATCGAAGCGATGGATCAGGTGGTGATGACGAACTCATCGATCGATCAGATGCTTATATGCCCACGAATCCGTCTGCATTCATGCCAAGCAACTCGACTCCCGCTCTGATTCGGTCTCGCGCCCAGTGTTCATTCTCATCACCCCGACGCGTAATTAATATTTTTAATTTGTTTTATCCTCCTAAATGTTTGCAAACGCCTCCTGACTTTGCTTAATGCATGCAACTTCACCACGAAGTCAACCGATGCACCTCCATGCACGCACGTATATATTAACGGTAGTCAGATATCATGAGATTATGAACTTAACAGAAGACAACCGGTAATAGCGAGGTAACATATAGTTAATATTTTACTTTAATCATTGTTTTAAATTACACCAATGGTCAATATTAATTTTATCTCTTAGAAGTATCTCCGTAAGAAATAAAAGTTGTACCAGAGAGCTCATCTCAAGGATCACATGTTGGAGAAATATGTGTAAGTTATCATCAATTTGGCATTAACTTTTTTAGAATAAAACGCATTCAGATGCGGCAAATATATTAATCTCAACACAAATGACGGTCCTGGTTTTTTATTAAAAAATCGCAACAACCAGTTGAAAGAAAAATCTAAAGAAGTGAGAGAAAGGCCGCATTAGGAAGCAGCGAAATTGGTATGAATAGCTGCGCTCTGGCCAATGCCAAAATCGTAAGATCCAACAAATAACAAACATGCATGCATTAACAAAATCGTTTTGGGACCAGAAACCGTTCGGGCTTAAGATAGCGGTTACCGTGATAACCGAACGGCTACCGAAAAAATTCGATCAAAATTTGTATTTCAAAATCTGAATTCAGATCAGTTCGTGAAATGGTTTTAAATTCGGTTAGCGTGGTATACACTTCGGTTACTGTGGTACACACTTTGGTTACCGATGGTTCGGTACTAGCTCGGTAACCATGGTACCGGGCTTGGTTACTACGGTACCAGTCAAATAATTTTTCATGGGAAAACAAAAATTATAAAATCATAGAAAATTATTTTTCAAGATAAATAGAAAATTTATAATACCACAAAATTTATAAGTTTACAATAAAATACAAATTACAAAACAACATGGTTAATTGGCAATTCAAGAATTTCTAACTTATCATTGTTGGCTTCATTAGTTATAAGCGGCGTTGTATTCATATGTAGACATTAGTTATAAGCCACGTGGAGCAATAATGTTTGCTTTGTACTCATAAAGTATGATATTTTATTTGATCAAATATATAATATTAATCCAAGAGGTCTGCATGTAAAGAATCAAACAATAACGAGCGAAGAAGATTGAAAAATGAATTAACTTTGCATTTATATTTTTGTTCATCTTGCTCGGTTCATAACTTTGTGATAGTTTAATATTTTTGAAAACTAATTTCATCATAAATCATATTGATTTACCTACTATTTTTAGGAATTTATTCAATTTATTAAATTTTTTCAATTTTCAATTTGAATTTCAAATGAAATTGGTTGGTACGCCGGTACCAACTACGAGCGATACGTCGCTTACCGAGTGGTAACCATGGTTACCGAATAGTTTTGTTAACCCTGGCTATCGGTGAATCACTAAGCAGTCCACCCAACGGAGTACCCGAGGTGGTGATTAGATGTGTGTAAGGGAAACGCAGCGTCTTCGACCCCGATGGTCGACTCTAGAACACAAGAGCCAAGATTTATACTGGTTCAGGTCTGCCAGAGGATAATAAGCCTACGTCTAGTGTTTCGGTGTATAATATGGTGGTAGAGCTTATTAGACGACGTGATTAAGCTATGGAGGCTTAAGGACGTCTAAAGTAAGAAAAATATGATGAAGTTCGATGCGTCTGGGGAGAGCCCGTCTCCTTTATATACTTAGGAGGTGAGCCCAATAACCTAGGACTCTATCCGAGTTAATCTAGGATTGCCTATCAAACTTAGGTGCTAAACCACTAATTACAATAATGCTGGTACAGATAAATCTCTTTATGCTATATCTGGAGTTCGACTACCCGATAAGGACTCAACCTTCCTTATCGGTGCTGAACCCCTCTCCATGGGTTGTACCAGACGGTCAATGCTGGTCTTGGCCTGCCCTTGGTTTGGACTGATAAGCTCAATCATGAGGTACCTAGGGGTCACATCCCCGACAGTAGTTCTCGAGCTCTTCTTAGCTTGGTTGAAGAAATCTTCGATAAAACAAGCTAGGAGGAGATCTCCTTAAATCTGAAGCTTCGACACTTTTGCTGAACTTTAATGATATTGAAAAAGTTTTGATCTCCTTCCTTCGCGTGTGGTGCACCGTGTAGTTACACCCACATGATGTAGCCCCTGAGCCTCGAGATAACTGGAACATTTAGCTCGAGGTTCAAAGTATATCCTGCAAGAAAATAATCCTTTGAAACTTTGCTTGATGAGCTCGCCTTCTGTTGACGTTGAGACCTTGCTGGGAAAAGGCCATGGCTGAGATCTCAAGGTTGTGATAATCTCGAGGGAGGTTGATTTGAATTTTCAAATATGTCGGTGTTTGGCTGCTCGGATCCTTGATCGCCTAGATATTTGAGGAGGCGAGGTTTATCGGGATCAAGAGTCCTCGAGCACGCTAGCCCCCCAGGCGCTCAAACCTCTGGTCGGGTAGGCCCCTGAGCTTGAGGGTCCTCGAGTGCACGTTGGCCCCCGGGGATGAGGGCTTTGAGCGCATGTGAGCCCCCAGGCATAGGGCCCACTGGCGCAGGTGATCTCAACCATCACGGACTCCGCCTGGTGTACCCAAAAGGATGCTTCATAATTTCTCCTCCTGTCCGTGGTTAATGCGTGGCAGATGAATAGACTGAAGATGCTCTATCCCTGACAAAGCCACGCGTGGTATGTAGAGCACCGGCGTAGATAAGGAGGTGAGAACCCTCCTACCTTCTTCACCATAAAGTGCACATTGACCGAAGCGGTGCCCACTATAGCGGTGGGAGCAGGTACTTGAGGGAATGCTTCTATTTAAACTGGCCTCCCTCCTCCTCCGCCTTTGGAACAAAATGCTTTCTTACCTTTGTTTTTTCTGCTTTGCTTTCTGCCAAGGTCTCTTCTCCTTAACTTCCGTTAAGGGAGTGGTTATTGATGTCGCTTGCTACTTCATGTATCTGCGGTGTGCTGACTCGGCCATGAACTTGGTTGTCCTAGTTGTGGAAGGTTCAAGATTGCAGGTTCGTTTAGTATGTTTATCCTTGTGCGAATCTGTTTTTTCTTCATTGTGTGGTGTGTGGCTCTTGGCTCGGCGTGTTGCAGGATGTCATACCCTTCCCGAGGCATTTTCCTAGCGTAGTTCTTTTCACTAACGTGCTATCACCCGACGCTTTCATGCTTCCTGTCTTGATGTCTGTATGCCAAGGTAGAGGCTTGATTCTACGGGAGGAGCTGGAGACGTCCACCGGCGCAAGCGCCTCGGAGGCGGTTTTTGACCCCGCCATCGAGGTCTAGCCGCTTCTGCTCTCCCTTTGTTCTAGTCTCTTAGGGTCGGTGACTATCTCCTCCAGTCAAGACGAGGATCACGCGGAGTTGCTGCTGCCATAGCGATAGCCCTCAGGATCCCGGGTACTCATGGCGGTCGTGATAGGTTGATGCTGCGCTGCACGGAGCTGCTGTGAGAACCTCAGAGCTCACAGCTGCTGCGTTTGCTTGCAGAATGCTATCTCTGGCCATCTGTGTGCCTTTTTCTTCTTGTTATTCGAAGGAGACTGCGTCCCCTTCTTTAAAGTAGTGTAGCCGTTGCTGTGTTCCTTTCTTTGAAGTAGACTAACCCCTGTAAAAGATTAGTCTTTGAGAAATAAAGGTGCTTTTAATTTGCCTTACACAACTTGTATCGCTCGTCGTGTGTTCTTTACCATCCACACGGTGTATCTTAGCAAAGTCGATGAAGATGCAAGACTACGGGTGTACAGCTAAATAGCCTGCCCTCTCCCGGGTCTGGTTGCATGCACGGTGATCATGTGGCGTCCAACTCGAAGGGGGATGTAGTCTGCATGAGTCGATGAGTTCTTCAAAGATGCGTGATTGCTGGTGTACGACTAAAGAGTCAACCCTCTCTTGAGTCTGGTTGCATGCACTGTGGCTGTCTAGCGCCCAACATGGAGGAGGATGTAACCGGCATAGGTCGGCGAGAAAAAATGCTCGACTGTGGGTGTATAGCCCAAAGGCTGACCCCTTCCCAGCCTAGTTGCATGTCTGGAGGGGTGGCAGTAGTTAGCGAGGTCGGCGAGAATAATGCTCGACTACGGGTGTACAGCCCTAAGGCTGACCCCTTCCTGGTCCAGTTGCATGTCTAGGGAGAAGTAGTCGGTGAGGTCGATGGAGAAACAGTGCCATGGGATCAACGAGTGTGCCTAAACATATTTCATCAACAAAAAGTTATTTTGCAAAAGATTACTAGGTGTAAAATTGACGAAGGTGCTCGATGATTCAGGAGTTTAGTACTACTTGCCCGTCTTCTCTCATTAGCTTGTATGCTCCTGGTCTTATTACTTCAGTGATGACAAAAGGTCTTTCTAAGGGGGCTGAGAGTTTGTGCATCCTGACGATTGATTATACCCAGTGGAGTACCAAGTCGCCAACCTTGAAGCTTCTGGTTTGTACATTGCTGTCATGATACCGCCGAAGGGTCTGCTGATATTGATCCGCTTGTACTGTAGCTGCTATCTGGGCTTCCTCGATAGAGTTGATATCCTCAGTCCTAGTTTGTTCTGTCGTTCCCTCGTCGTAGTACTGGACTCAGGGTGATTTTTGTAGCATGTCGCTCGGGAGGATCGCCTCAGAATCATAGATGAGGAAATAAGGTGTTTGCCCTACGCCTCTGTTTGGTTACGTGCAGAGCCCCTAGAGTACTGTGGGGAGTTCCTGAAGCCACCTCCCGGCGTATTTTTGTAAGGGGTCAAAGATTTATGTTTTTAGGCCTTGAAGGATCATCCCATTTGCGCGTTCGCATTGCCCATTGGCTCAAGGATGCGTGACCGATGCATATTTGACTTCAATCAGTCTTTCTTCATAGAAATCTCAAAAGTCATTTGCGGTAAACTAAGTCCCGAGGTCGGTTATTATTTGATTTGGGACATCAAACCGATAGGTGATCTCTTTGATAAACTGTGCTACTTTTTTGGCTGTGCAATTCTTTAGTGGCATTATTTCTATCCACTTGGTAAACTTGTCGATGGCTACCAGTAGCCGGTCGATTCCCTAGGGAGCCTTCTAGAAGGCGCTGACCATGTCGAGCCCCCATCAAGCGAAGGGCTAAGTTGGTGAGATCGTTTGAAGAGCTTGAGCTGGCAAGTGGTTCTGCTTTGCAAAGAACTGGCAATCGGTGCACTTTTTGACTAGTTCTTTGGCGTCGTTGTTGGCTGTTGGCCAGTAGAAGCCTAATCAGAATGCTTTTCTGACCAGTGTTCTTGCCTCGACGTGATTGCCGCATGCTCCCACGTGGACTTCATTAAGGATTTGTAGGCCTTCGCTCGGCAAAACGTACTTCTAAAGTATCCTCATTGAGGTTGTGCGCTTGTATAGTTTATCCCCGATGACCACGTATTGCTTGCTTTGGCATATCAGGCGCTAGGCCATGACTTTGTCTTCTGGAGTGGTGCCTTTTAGGATGTACTCGCTGATGGGCTATCGCAAATCATCAACACTTTCGGCCATGGCGATGATTTTTGGCCAACTGATGGCCTGATGTTCGTTGTCTTTGATTGATGGCTTGGTGAGCTCTTGGATGAACACGTTTTTGGGAACCATCGCTCGAGAGGACCAGAGACGAGCCAGGGCATCGACTGATGAGTTATCATCGCGAGGGACATGGTGAAATTCTAGGCCAAAAAATTTATCCTCAAGTTTTCGGACCTCGACGCAGTAGGCATCCATTTTGTCACTAGTGCAAGACCAGTCTTTGTTGACCTGACTGATAACCAACTTAGAATCTCCATAGACCACGAGTCATTTGACCCCGAGCAATATTGCTATCCTGAGACTGTGTAATATGGCCTCATACTCGACCGCGTTATTGGAGGCCTTGAATAGTAGCTAAAGTATGTAGCGCAGCTCCTCCCCTTTTGAAGATGTGAGGAGAATATTAAGGGATCCATCGAAGTACATCGTCTAATATTCTTTTTCTTCTTGACTTGAAGGCAGTTGTATCTCAGTCCACTCGGCGATGAAGTCGGCCAGAGCTTGTGATTTTATGGCAGTACGGGATCGGAACTCCATCGTGTACTCTCCCATCTCGATGGTCCACTTTACGATTCGCCCTGTTGCGTTCCGGTTATGGAGTATGTCGTCTAGAGTGTATTCCATGATGACCATAATCTTGTGGGCTTGGTAGTAATGCTCTAGCTTTCAGGCGGTGAGCAGGATGGCGTAAAGGATCTTCTGTACTTGTGGATATCTTGCTTTTGATAGTTCGATGACTTCTGATATAAAACACACTGGCCTTTAGATCAGGAAGACATGTCCGTCCTCAGGCCGCTCGACTACCACGGCCATGCTATAGGACCGAAAAGGCGACCAGAGGGGGGTGAATGGGCGCAAATTAAAACGCAGTGGAAAATACAACTACCCCCAAAACTTCTAACAACGAGAATATCAGCCTTGCAAGTGACTTAAGAAAGCT
>KE371174.1:308071-321316 GCA_000418225.1 Zizania latifolia | reverse complement strand
GTTGGCGAGCCACTCAAGATGATAAACCTTGATCTCAACCTTGATCGCTTCTTTCCTATCTTGCACGAACCTCCATAGCTTCTGCTTTATCGGTTTGGCCGTTGGGTATACGTGAATTTCGTGCTCGATCAGCTCCCGAGGAACCCTAGGCATGTCGGCGGGCTTCCATGCAAAGATGTCCATATTAGAGCACAGGAAGCTAACGAGCGTGATTTTCTATTTGGGGTCAAGTCCTGCCCTGATGGTTGCTGTCTTTGATGGGTCGACTTTGGATAGGATGATCTTCTTAGTGCTTGAGGGCGTGGTGGAGATCCCCGAGGGAGTTGGTGGCTTAGCTGGAACTTCCGAGGCTTCAGGAGGATGCGCTTAGACTTGCCTGAGGGTTTTCTCCATTCGAGTCGATAGGTCAATAGCCTCAGCCAGAGCGAGACTATCTTTTTCACATGCGCGAGAGGTGCCGATGTTTCCCCGCATAGTAATGACTCCACCAGGGCCTAGCATCTTGAGCACTAGGTACAGATAATGTCTAATGGCCATGAATTTGACTATGGATGGCCTTTCGAGGATGGCGTGGAACGGGATATCGTACTCTGCGACCCAAAAGGTTATGTGCCCAGTCTAATAATTATTCTGAGAACCGAACATGACTGGCAAAGTTATTGAGCCGAATAGTACCGAGGTTTGCCCAGGTATAATACCATAGAATGGGAAGTTGTCTTCCTTCTAAAGGTTGTCGATTGAAATGCCAAGATTAATGAGGGACTAGCGAAAGAGGATGTTCAATCTACTTTATTCATCAATCAGGACTCGCATCATGCATACCTTGAATATCACTGGGTCGATAACCAGGGCCAACGCCTAGTTTTTGGGACATTGGTCCATTAGTCATCTCGAGAGAAGGTGATCAGTACTTTCGACCATCACAGCTATTGAATCTCCTCGAATCCAGCGGCATTGATCCATCGGTCCAGAATCTTTTGTTGCCGTTTAGTTTTGGCTGATGCGAGGACCCCAAAGACGATGTTCACCGTCTTATGAGGTTCCTGGAAATCGTTGTTGTCTTGAGGTCGATTATCTTTTCTCGAGGCATCATCATCGTCCCGATGTTGTTTGCCTTGGTGGAGATTACCGCGGGACTCCTTGGTGAGTGCATCTTGTAAGGAATAGTATTTGTGCATAGTATGCTTGCCCTTTAGATGAAATGGGTAAGGTTTATCGAGTTCTTCCAATATGGCCTCGTCTTCCTAGCATCGTGAACTGTAGGCTGCCGTCATAGTTTTCTCCATCTTCCTTTTCTGCTCCTGCTTGCCACGAGAGGACCCTGGCCGGTCCTCCTCTTGTCGAGGGGACCGAGAACTATCATCTCTATTCCAACGAGATCAGCTCTCTTGGCATGATCACTCTATGTTTTCTCTTCGAGCATCTTCGTAGTCGGCATATCTTTCTGTGATAGAGATCATCCGGGCTATGGTCTTTGGCTTCTTCCTCACGAGGGCCCCGTGCACCTCAGAGGTGTGGTGTACAGTGTCGATGAAGTAATTAATGATGTCGTGCTCCTCGACGTCGACAATGTTGGTCCTCTTTTCAGAGAACCTTTAGATGAAGTTTCGAATTGATTGATCTTCTTTCTGTCATAGCTGTTGGAGGTCATACCTAGTCCCGGGCTTCTACTAGGTCCCCTGGTAGTTGTCAATGAAGGCTGAGCGGAGTTGTGTCCAAGAATTTATAGAGTTCTTGGGCATGCTGGAGAGCTAATTATTGGCAGATGGAGAGAGCATGATCGAAAGATAGTTAGCCATTACCCTCTCGTCGCCGCGGGCTACATGGACGGCTGTGTAGTAGAGCCATAGCCACTTCGAGGGATCCGTCTTGCCATCGTACGGTTTGATCCCCATGGGATGAAATGACTTTGGCCACCTGACTCGCCTTAGGTGACCTGTGAACTTGGGAAAACCATCATGATCGTCTCAGCTCCTGCTCCTTCTGTGGTTGCGAAGGTTTTGACCTTCAATTTCGTAGGAGTCAGTGCTATTGCTGACTCTACTGCCTCTGTCTTCAGGGTTATCTCGATTATTTGCCCATCTGTGGATTTTGGAATGCAACATGTTCCGTCCTTCTGGAGGTGGAGGTGGTATTGAGCGATCTCCACTCATACTATCGATGGGTGGATACAAGTCTTGTGAGGGCTAGTACCGATCCGGATTGTTGCCCTCCTTGTCTTTTGGGGAAGGAGATGGCAGTTGGGCTAGAATTAGGGCCAGGGCGTTGATTTGCGTTGCTACCGCCTGGGCCAGGGCCTTCGCCCGTCGTAGTTCTAGAGTCTCGGGAAGAGAATCGAGAGCTCTTTCGATCGGCTCCAAATTAGTGGCTGGAGTTTTCAAGAACTTCTCCCTGTTAAACTCCAAAGTGAATTCATCCTCGAGGTTGTGGTGGACCTCGTTGTTTTGCTCGACCTCATTGCCTTTGGTGCATTGGCGCCGCTCGCTGCTGGTCGTGGATAGCGTGCCCTCGGTCATCATGACAAGATTTGCTAGGAATCGAGGGTTGCTCGGTTGTTGATCGGCTTCAAGCCCACAGACTGGCCTAACCTCTACCCACCGATGCCAGACGGTCTGATCCTTTTTGCTCGAGAAGATAATATAGTGTTTGGGTCCATCGGGTCTCGAACACGACATGATCGGTGATTTCGCCCGGGGGTTGAGGAGGAATCTAAACTTCTTGACTCGACTGATCCACGAGCGATGGTGGCCGAGGAGCTCAAGAGGACAAGCTGCCCTGTTAAGTCCCCGACGTACACCAAAGTCCCAAACATGATCACGGAGCCAGCCAGCACAAGACAATTCAAAGAAGAGACCATTAGATCCTGACAAAAGCGACGCGATCCCCTACCTGGAGCACCAACTATAGGTGAATCACCGAGCAGTGCACCGAAGGGGGTACCTGAGGTGGTGATTAGATGTGTGTAAGGGAAGCGCAACGCCTTCGAACCCGATGGTTGACTCTAGAACACAAGAGCCAAGATTAATACTAGTTCAGGTCTCCCGGAGGATAATAACCCTATGTCCAGTGTTTAGGTGTATAATATGGTGGTAGAGATTATAAGACGACGCAATTAAGCTATGGAGGCTTAAGGGCATCGAAAGTAAGAAAAATATGATAAAGTTTGATGCCTCTGGGGTGTCCCGTTTCCTTTATATACAAAGGAGGTGAGCTCAACAACCCAGGACTCTATCCGAGTCAATCTAGGATTGTCTACCAAACTCGGATGCGAAATCCCTAATTACTAGAATTCTGGTACAGATAAATCTCTTAATGCTATATCTAGAGTTCGACTACCTGATAAGGACTCAACCTTCTTTATCGATGCTGAACCCCTCTCCATGGGCCATACCGGACGGTCAATGCTGGTCTTGGTCTACCCTTGGTCTAGACTAATAAGCCCAATCGTGGGGTACCCGGGGGTCACATCCCCGACATTGGCATGCACTAGTATCTTCTTGTCGATGGCGACAATTTTTTGTCCCATCCTGCAACATCCGGTCTAGCTGAGAATAGTCACTCTCATTGGCTGTCGCTAAGAAAACGTTCTCTTCTTGCTGAGGTGCTGTGAAATATATTACTAATGGTTATCTGAAGAGTAGATATAAGTTGTATCTAATTAAAGAAGGACGCATGTGTTGGTGAATTTTTTGGTCACACGCGTGGCCTGAGAGATCTGCTTAACTCTAGTGCAGGTCCTAAATTTAGGATTCGTGGCGTGCCAATCAGTTTGATCCTGCAACTGATAAGATAGACAAGAAAAACGTATCTTGGTGGAGTCAATGAAGATGCAAGACTATAGGTGTATGGCTAAATAGCCTGCCCTCTCCCAAATCTGGTTGCATGCACGGTGGCTGTCTAGCTCCCAACACGGAGGAGAATGTAACCAGCATAGGTCGGCGAGAAAAAATGCTCGACTACGGGTGTATAGCCCAAAGGCTGACCACTTCCTGGTCTAGTTGCATGTCTAGGGGAGAAGTAGTCGGCGAGGTCGGTGAGAATAATGCTCGACTATGGGTGTACAGCCCTAAGGCTGACTCCTTCCTGGTCGATGGAGAAACAACGCCATGGGGTCGACGAGTGCCTGAACATAAATCAACAAAAAGATATTTTGCAAAAGATTGTTAGGCGTAAAATCGATGAAGGTGCTCAATGTTCCAGAAGTTTGGTACTACTTGTCCATCTTCTCGCATTAGCCTGCATGCTCCTGGTCTTATTACTTCAGCGATGATAAAAGGTCCTTCTAAGAGGGCCAAGAGTTTGTGCATCCCGATGGTTGATTGTACCTAGTGGAGTACCAAGTCACCGACCTTGAAGCTTCTTCTTTGCACATTGCTGTCATGATACCGTCGAAGGGTTTGTTGATACTGGTCCGCTTGTACTGTAGCTGCTATCTAGACTTCCTCAATAGAGTCGATATCATCAGTCCTAGTTTGCTCCGTCGTTCCCTCATCGTAGTACTAGACTCAGAGTGATTTTTGCAGCATGTCGTTCAGGAGGATCACCTCAGAACCGTAGATTTGGAAAAAAATGTGTTTGCCCTGTGCCTTGTTTGGTTACGTGCAGAGCCCCCAGAGTACTGCGGAGAGTTCCTAAAGCCATCTCCCGGCATATTTTTGCAAGGGGTCGAAGATTTGAGCTTTTAGGCCTTGAAGGATCATCCCATTTGCGCGTTCGCATTGCCCATTGGCTCGAGGATGCGTTACCGATGCATATTTGACTTCGATCAGCCTTTCTTCGTAGAAATCCTAAAAGTCATTTGCGGTAAAGTAAGTCCCGAGGTCGGTTATTATTTGATTTGGGATGCCAAACCGGTAGGTGATCCCTTCGATAAACTGTGCTGCTTTTTTGGCAGTGCAATTCTTTAGTGGCATTACTTCTATCTACTTAGTGAACTTGTCGATGGCTACCAGTAGTCAATCGATCCCCTAGGAGCCTTCTGGAAGGGGCCAACCATGTCGAGCCCACAGCAAGCAAAGGGCTAAGTTGGCGGGATCATTTGAAGAGCTTGAGCTAGTAAGTGGTTCTGCTTAGCGAAGAACTGGCAACCAGTGCACTTTTTAACTAGTTCTTTGGCATCGTTGTTGGCTGTTGGCCAATAGAAGCCTGATTAAAATGCTTTTCCGACCAGTGTTCGCCTCGACGTGATTGTCGCACGCTCTCGCGTGGACTTCATTAAGGATCTATAGGCCTTCGCTCGGCAAAACGCACTTCTAAAGTATCCTTATTAAGGTTGCGTGCTTGTATAGTTTATCCCTGATGATCACGTACTGCTTGCTTCGGTGTGTCAGGCGCTAGGCCGTGACTATGTCTTCTGAGTGGTGCCTTTTAGGATGTACTCGATGATGGGCAGTCGCCAGTCATCAACACTTTCGGCCATGGCGACAATTTTTGGCAAACTGCTGGCCTAATGTTCGTTGTCTTTGATTGATGGCTTAGTCCTTTGGGGACCGTCGCTCGACAGGACCCGAGACGAGCTAAGGCATCGGCTGATGAGTTATCGTCATGAGGAGTACCTCAGGTGATGATTAGATGTGTGTAAGGGAAGCGCAGCGCCTTTGAACCCGATGGTTGACTCTAGAACATAAGAGTCAAGCTTTATACTAGTTCAGGTCTCCTATAGGATAATAACCCTATGTCCAGTTTTTTAGTGTATAATATGGTGGTAGAGCTTATAAGACAACGCGATTAAGCTATGGAGGCTTAACGACGTCGAAAGTAAGGAAAATATGATGAAGTTTGATGCCTCTAGGGGGTGCCCCGCCTCCTTTATATACTCTGGAGGTGAGCTCAACAACCTACGACTCTATCCGAGTCAATCTAGGATTGCCTACCAAACTCAGGTGCTAAATCACTAATTACAAGAATTCTAGTACAGATAAATCTCTTGATGCTATATCTAGAGTTTGACTACTCGATAAAGACTCAACCTTTCTTATCAGTGCTCAACACCTCTTCATGGGTCGTACCGGATAGTCAATGCTGGTCTTGGCCTGCCGTTGGTACGGACTAATAAGCCCAATCGTGGGGTACCCGGGGCTCACAACCCTGACACTAGCATGCACTAGTATCTTCTTGTCCACGGCGACAAATTTTTGTCCCATCCTGCTACATCCGGTCTAGTCGAGAGTAGTCACTCTCATTACCTATCACCAAGAAAATGTTCTCTTCTTGCTGAGGTGCTGTGAAATATATTACTAATGGTCATTTGAAGAGTAGAAATAATTTGTATCTAATTAAAGAAGGACGCATGGCACCTTATATCCACGGGTTGTGGCGCTTACACTGCTAGTATATGATTTCTATCGGAGAAAAGGACATCTAAAGAATCTAGAGAAATTAGTGTTTTAAGCTTGTGAATATTAGTTTATTTCTAAATTCTATAGCTACTGACCAGTTTTATCATTTTAGAGAAAAATCTATATCATTTGAGAGAGAGCCAGAGATTCTACTATAGATACAACTAGAAGAAACTCACCTAATAAAAGCTCCAAAATCACAATGCCTCGGCATAATTTTGTCACTATGATCCAACCAGCCAAAGACAGATAGCCACACCTATGAGAGCCTCTGGTTGGGCTGCCAAAAGGGTTATCGGATCAGAGAGCATCTGTTGGCAAATCACCGAGTAGTCTACTCAAGAGGGCACCCGAGATGGTGATTACATGTGTAAGGGAAGCACAGCACCTTCGAACCCGATAGTCGACTCTAGTAAATAAGAGCTAAGATTTATACTGGTTCAGGCCTCCCGAGGGATAATAGCCCTACGTCCAATGTTTTAGGTGTAATATATGGTGTCTAAGCTTATAATGCAATGCAATTAAGCTATGAAGGCTTAAGGCATCAAAAGAAAGAAGAATAAGATGCCTCTCGGATGCCTCGCCCCCTTTATATACTCAAGGGGCGAGCCCATTGACCCAGGACTCTATCTCGAGTAAGACTCCTTGATATCCATGATTGCTTACTGAACTCGGGTGCTAATTCCCTAATTATAAGAATTCTAATACAAACATATCTTTTCATACCATATCTAGGGCTCGGTTCTCTGATAAGGACTTAACCTTCCTTATCGAAACCAAAACTCCTTCATGGGCCATACCAGACTGCACTGCTGGACTTGGTCTACTCTTGGTCTAAACTAATAAGCCTATCACAGGGTACCTAGAGGTCACATCCCCAACAACAGCCCTGAGCTCTTCTTAGTTTGGTTGAAAACCTTCGACTGAACAAGATAGGAGGAGCTCATCCTTTAATCTGAGTCTTTGTACTTCTGCTAAAATCCGATGATCCCAAAAAAAGTTTTAATCGTCTTCTTTGTGTGAGGTGCACCGTATAGGGAAGCGGAAGGGGGAGGAATTGGGCAGGACGAGCAAGCGCTTGAGGCCAACCAACGTTGGGAAGGACGATGCCCTAGCGCTTAGGAGGCGGTGCCTGATACTCGGTACGGAGGAGTCCGAGGAGGAGGACACCACGATCTCTGCCGCTGTGTTGGCCCTTCCTCGTCCCTCTCTAGCGAAGCGGGCGACAAAGTGTCAGATTGCTAGCATCTTCTGTCTGGAGTCGAGGTGAGTTTCGTGCCATGCTTGTTTTGTTGCTTTCGTGCCTTCCGATAGCTTCTGATTCTATGCCCTATAGGGTGGCTGGAGCTGCCTCCCACTGGGGCCACCCATGGTGCTGACCTCGGTAGCCCTAGCCATGGTGGACGAGACATCGGGGCCCACGCCAGTCGAAGCGCGCCCCAAGTTTGGCTGTGGCATTGGCTTTGGCGTCGACCGATGGGGGCGCTACCGATGCGCCGCCTGTGGTGTCAGAGGCGGTGGTAGCTGATCCATCGGCAGAGGGGTCAACTGCTATGGAAGCCATCAACCCCTCAACCACAGGGGCGATGACTGGTGATGACACCGCGTAAGTCACGGTGGCTGAGGTGGGGGCCACCGATCCCCCGGAGATGGCAGTTGCAGCTATCTCGCCGCCTTCTCCAGCGGTGGTGGGTGGTCCTGATCTGTTGGTGGGTTTTGTTGCCCTCCTGGAGGAGGTGGGAGCCCCTGAGATGGTCCTTGGCCTGTTGACAGACGAGGCATTTCCTCAGCTGGCCAGGCTCATCGAGGTAAGCCCCCGACTTCTTTTGATTTTCCTTTTTCCTACTTCACCCCTCACCAACTGTCTTGATTGTAGCTGCTCCATGCATGGCGGGCATCTGAGTCCTCGGGTATGAGCTGGGTGGCAGCTCTTGAGGCTAAGGTCGAGTCACACAAACACGAGCGTACCGACTTCATAGCGAGGAATGAGGAGTTGATGCGGTGAGGCCTCGAGGCCAAAGCCGGGGCAAATTCTGTGGTGGTGACAGCTGAGAACGCCACCCATATGGCCAAGGAAGCCAGTCATAGAGAGGTGGCCACCAAAGCTGCTACCGACATGGCCAAGGCCACCGCCAAAGTGGCGAAAGAGGCAGAGAGGTCCATCCGGACCACCTATGAAAGGGTGAAGGCATCGGCGGAGGAGACGGGCACCGAATATGCTAGTAAGGACTTGTACTCGATTTTCCTTGGTCGCTTGTTTTGTCTTCTGATCCTGACTTCTGTTAATCTTCTTTTGTAGGGAGACACGATCGGGTTAACAACCGGATCACTGAGCTTGAGGGAGAGGTGGGCCAGATCCACTGAGTGATCGAGTGTCTGCACTCCCTACTGGTCGAGACCTCTCTGTCGGACGTAGCGTTCTAGGTGAAGCTCGAGGGTCTCAAGACCCAGTTCCGCATCTTCATCGAGGTTGTGGTGAAGAATGGAGCTGAGCAGGCCCTGGCTTATGTTCGAGCCCACTTCCCTGAGGTGGACCTCCAGCAGCTGGAGCGTGGGCTTCCCGCTTGGGTGACTGGTGACAATGCTGCGGCTTATCGGCGGGAGGTGGAGGACATCGTCGCCGCCATCGCCGGTGATCTTTAGGCCTTGTCTCCCCCTGAAGTGGTGCCTCCCGAAGAGTAGTCCTGTTCATCGTCTGCATAGATTAGAGTTAGGTAGTTAGCGTGAAACTTGTTGTGACAAAACTTTTGTCTTTCTTTTGTGAATGAATGTTCTTCGTAGTTTGTAAATTTTGTGTACCAGAGCTGTTTGCATCCTAAGGAACCTAGGCTAGACCGTATAGTACTCAGCGTAGGGATCTCATGCCATGTACACGCCTACCGATGTCATGCAGCGCAAGCCCCCGAGGGTTTTTTAGGCTCTAGATTTCGTTAAGTCATTCACATAGCCGAGGTCAGGCCTTGAGCCCCCGGTATAGCCATATAGTCTTAGGCACGGAGAACTAATGCCGCTTACACGCTAACTATGTCAGGCATCACGAGTTCTCAAGATCTTCGTGGCTTTAGCAAAGTTAAGGCTAAGGGCTCGAACCCCCGAGGGTCTTAGCAGGCTATCAGGTGTCGAGAGGGGCACTAATGCTAGCTCATTTTTGCTAGCGTGGTTGCTAGTGCCAAACCCAAAGCTGCTTCATAGGGACATAACCGCTTGAGCTAGGCGTATGACGTTTCACATCGACTTAAGAGGGTCCGAGCCTAGCGGGTCAACGATGAAAACGTGTGATGCAGGTTTGCATGAAGCAAAAATTTTGACTTTATTTTATATATGGCAAAAGGTACATAGCTAGACAAAAGGAAGAACTTGAGTTGGCTGGTGCTCGGCGCTCTTGGCATAATTTGGAGCGGCGTCGAATTGTGACTCTCGAGGATGGTCTAGCCCAGCGTCGATCCTTGCTGGTCCGCCGTTTTCAAGATCTTGGTCCGCTACTCCTCCTACATCGGGGCATCCTCACTAGTCTTATTGCACCATGTCCTCCTGTGGGTCCGTCATCATCGAGATCATCCTATGGCGTTGTCCTGCTCCTCCTTTCCCGAGCGCTTGAATCGTTAGTCAGACCGTTGTAGGCCGCAGTCGCTCTTTCTAGAGTTCCTGTGCCGATGCCTCGCCAATTTGGTCTGACAAGAGGAGTTGGATCTAGGGGTCGAGGTGCCATCGTCGGAGGTCTCAGCGAGCATCCAAGTGAGCTGTCTGGTGAGTCGTCCATCAGCGTGCTCTAGGAAGTCTTCTCGAGAATGAGGAGAGGAGCCCCATGGGAGTAGGTCCTCGGGACACCTCGAGAAGTGCTAAATGAGCTAGTCTGTGACCTACCTAGCGAGCTGATCCGTTGCTAATTCTTTGATGGCGTTGGCCAGACACCCTGCGACCCGGTATGCCTTTCGGTCAATGAAAGGGTCGAGGACTCGGCGCAGAATTTGGCTCGGTGTCGGCGTTGAGTCGAAGGAAACTAGCCTTCTAGTCAAATCGGCGATGAACACGGTGTCGCCCAGGACAAATGTTGTACTGGGCTTGGCAGAGAGCCGGTGAGGTGATGGCATCGGATTCTAGTGAAGGTCACCACGAGCCCCTACCTGGCGTGCCAACTGTCAGTGAATCAACGAGCAGTCCACCTAAGGAGGGACCCGAGGTGGTGATTAGATGTGTAAGGAAAGCGCAGTGCCTTCGAACCTGATAGTCGACTCTAGTAAATAAGAGCCAAGATTTATATTAGTTTAGGCATCCCGAGGGATAATAGCCCTACGTCCAATTTTTTAGGTGTATTATGTGGTGTCTAAGCTTACAATATAATGCAATTAAGCTATAAAGGCTTAAGGTGTCGAAAGTAAGAAGAATAAGATGCCTCTAGAGGGTGCCTTACCCTTTTAGTTGGATGAATTTTTTTATAAATAATATATTTTTTCAAGAAATTACATTTCATGGTAGCCGTTTTGAAAAATTGAAATACTAGACACATGTCGACATTTTAGCTGTTGACAGTGACACTGTCGATATTTCAATGGTCGATAGAACCACTGTCGATAGTTGAAATATTGACAGATGAAAAAAATAAGTCGACAGAAATTTAAAGGTCGACAGGAGCTTGCAGGAGGAACACTAGAACAGATCACGGGAGGAAGTGAGAGGTGGGGTCACCACGTGCATGCAAGAAGAGAGAGGGTGGGGCCTAGCGTGCATGCAGGAAGGAGGAAAAGGGCGCAGGAGGAAGAGATTCTCCTGTCGATCGTTGAAAGTTCGACAGGAGCCAAAATTTTCTGTCATGATCGTTGAAATGTCGACAGAAGTTTAGTTTTATAATTTTTTAAAATAGGTAGCTGCCCTCAAATGCAATTCGCGAAAAAAAAATATATTATTTATAAAAAAATTCGACAATGGATAATGTGACGCCTCGCCCCGTACAGACCAGGCTAATACGAGGTGAAGGATCACTTTACGAAACGAATCCATATCTTTTCTGATATTTCATCAAGTCGTCGGTAGATCATGGCGACACATAGTACCGAAATTTATTACACAAGCCATAAGAGGCATACCTCGTAGCAATTAAGATAGTACATCAAGTTCAACAGCGAAAGACAACATCATTTATTTAAAATACTACTACGACTCCTAGTTGAGAACTAGGATCAGAACCCTACGCTTCACGGTATTCTTATTCTCCATCATCTTCTTCTTCTTCAATGTTGGCAGCGTAATCTCTTCTCCGTGGTCTTCATAGTCTCCGTGGTCCTTCTCCGTGGTTTTCAGAAAAAGAAAAACTGCACTGTGTAGTTGGGCCGAAATCGCCGGCCCAAACTGATGCAGCGCACAGCGCAACGCGTGGGACGCGCGCGTGCCCGGTCGCGTGGCTCAGTAGCTGACATGCGGGCCTAGGCTGTCAGGGCTGACGCATGAGGCTGGGAGGCCAGCGACATCGTTGTGCATCGTGGCTGACACGTAGGCCTGCTCTGTCAGCGACATAGAGTAGAGCTCGCGCGCGCGGCGGGAGGAGGAAGAAAGCAGCGAACGGCCAAAACTTCTCTGCCACCGATCTCTCTCCTCGAAGCATCGATTGGCATGAAATTTCACAGGAAGCTATGCAGCAATGGAGGCTCAGGTTGGCGGTGCTAACGGCGGCGGTGGAGCTCTAATCGATCATCGGGGTTCAGTTTAACCATCTAGGGGGTACTACAAGACACCAAGTATAGATGGATTAGCTTAGGGAGGCTCCTAGATGGCTGGCGATGGTGAACCAAACGGCAAAAAAGGGGACCTCGTCGCCGACGAGCTATGATGGCCGATGGCCCTACCTAGTGCTAGAAATATGAACAACAAGCTACTGTGGTGCTACTGTAAAGAGTAATCGGAGAATGGAGGGTACCTTCAGCGAGGTCGACGACGGGCGGTGTTCGGCGGGGGAATTTGGGGGTTTCCAGCGACGGAGAAATCTGGCGACTAGAGCTGTGAAATTGGGTACAATAGGGCACAAGGATCATGTTCCTACTATGGGATCGGGTAATGGAACAGTAGGGAGGGGAAAATCCTTGCTTATCGAGGGCGGCGGTGATCGATTCTTGCGGACTCCGGGTGAACCACGGCACAGGAGCTTCAGCGATGTTTGGTGGATGAGAGGGGAGCCAGAACTGAGCACGTGCACAAGAGATTGGGGCCCGGGGGCATTTGTACGCAGAGCCGGAGAGAGGCAGCGGCTCGACTATGGGACAGCGAGTGGCGCAGGGATGAACTGGTGGGCACAGGGCTTGAGGGTGCGGTGAGACGGTTACAATGGCCCGGGGGATTGGGCGACACAGATGGCGAGGCAGCGTGGACGTCAGCACACGTGTGGGGACGCGGCGAGGCAGTGATGGCAGCATCAGCGCGCTCGGCTGGCGAAGGGACATCAGAGCGGCGGCGAACGAGCGATGGGCACATGGCTGGTGTGATGATGGGGCGGACAGCACGGGCGTGTATGGCGAGAGACATGAAGGTGGCAGGTGCTGGTGGTGGGGCCCTGTAGTTCGGGGCTCGTGGTTCTAGGCGATGGGTCAGCGCGGCGTGATGGCACGGACTAGGTGTGACATGGGCGTGAGACAGGCATGGCGTAGTCACGAGCGCTGCGCGACAGAGTGCAGGCGCGACGCAGCAAGCGGGTTCGAGCGTAGGCGCGACGCGATGCGGGCGATGCCACGGCGAGGGCCTGACAGATAAGCAGCGAATTTTCATACATAGCCCATCAACGTAGGCATACGAGCAGATAGTCACGTACACCTATTGGTGTCAATGATCCCTGTTCATATTTCCGTACAGATAATTCTTCTATTAGGATTAGGATTTAGGGATAGGGTTATTTTTCTTATAATATTTAATATTAAAAAGT
>KE371174.1:218938-230156 GCA_000418225.1 Zizania latifolia | reverse complement strand
AATCTGTCTATTTTAACTTAGAGCCAACATATTGCATTGCTTAACCCAACAATTCTAATATCTCTAGAATTGTTTTTTCATATGGGGATAGGATCTCATCGGATATTGTTTTCCACACTAAGATAGGGATATGAGAAATTTCAATCTTGTGGATAGGGGAATGGATATGAAAATTTCTTCATCGGACCAGCGGAACCGGTCAAATTTTATTAAGATCGAAGAAAAGATTCGTAAAGTTACACCCAACTTAACAGTTAGGAAGAGGCCTGCGCGAGTGAACAACCAAGGCAAGCAGAAGAAGGGGAAAACGGCTAAGAGAGAAAAGCAACCCTTCTGAACATAGAAGGCCAGTAGAAGACAGAGGACACCTAAACAAAGCAGCAAACACTAACAAGAGTTCCAGCCAAGCGAAAAGAGAGTGAGGCCCGAGATGACCTTGGTGAAAATCAAGGAGCAATGGCTCCTAAACTTGAAGCACACTAGCTACTCCATTCATCGGTGAAACGGGAGGTCACCATCAAGACCGTGCTTGGGGAGGAGTCAGAAATCTAGGCGTTACGTTCTTTCCAAATGGTCCAGGAAACAAGGATCATGGTGGCGTCCAAGGCCTATCGTCGAGCTGGTTTCGACAACTTGTTACGAGCCGCTTCCCCCACGAGATAGCTAGTTCTTGAGACCCATCTGGATATGGTAAGCGTAGCGCCTTTGAAACGTGCTTTCAAACCCAGAGAGTGAAACGACATTCCCTAAAGAGATGGCGACAAGTTTCTGGGATCCAATTGCAAAGGGAGCAAAGCGGGGAGTGAGGCCATCTCTGTTTGGCGAGGTTGTCTGCTATCTAACACCTCCCTTTGATCGCTAGGAACATGAAGAACTTGCATTTGTTAGGGGCCTTTACTTTCCACAGGAAGTTTGCCTAGGCCACTTTCTCTCTACCAAGCCAGAACATCTTGTAAGTTGATGCCGCCATGTATTTTTTGTTTGTTGTGAATTTCCAGTGGAAGGAGTCCGACACTTCATTGGAGATTCACTGCTTGTATCAAATCTCACACATGAAGAAACTCAGTGAGAGCTTGGATTGAAAGCTTGGATATGAAAATTTCTACCAATTACAACAGAAACGGTAACTTTAGATACACCTTGTGCGTGAATACAAATCCCAGTGCATGCACATGAGCAGAGAGGGGTCTGCAGACTTCAGTACAAGCGTATTATTTTCTTTTCTTTTTTGTAAGCCTACGAATAGTCGAATACTTGGTCTTCTTATTTTTTTTAGACATTTAGTTTGGATGCATGATCTACGAATGTTCAGAGTGAGTCCTGGCATAATCATGCATTAATCTGCGACCGTGAATAACCATTGCTTCTCTAAGCAGGCATCATCCCAAGGCAAATACTTTGATTTGTTCTAGTTTTATAACATATATTGAGTTGTTTAGTTGTGTAAAGTGTATAATCTATTCAACATTTCATTTTCTGATCATCGTGACAGAGACTACTGCATAATGTAATTATGAAATACCATATGGAATCTTATCTCATTTTTATTTAGAGTATAGATGGCCAAACGGCCCTGGCCCATTGGGCCAGCCTGAGGAACGGTTTTTAGGCATGGCCCAAGCACGGCACAGCCCGTTACTAAACGGGCCTAGGCCAGGCCGGCACGGAGCCCCGTGCCGTGCTTGGGCCGCTACCCCGGCACGATGGGCCGGCCTGGGCATGGCCCGTTTAACGGCTAGGCCTGATAGACCTGTTAACCCGGTGCCCATATAAAATCCCCCCACCACCCGCCCCCGCGAAGCCTAACCCTAATCGCTCATTTCCTCGCCCCTCACCCCCTCACGCCCCTCAGTCCCTTCGCCTTTGCCGCACTGACACCCCCACAGCGTCGCTCCCCGCTCCGCTCCTCACCCCCACCGTCGTTCCGATCATCATTCGTCGACCGCCGCCACGGCCTTTCACACCTAGCCGCCCCCACGCCCTCGGACGTCGGCCGTCGGCCTCCGCTCGTCGGTTCATCGGCTCATCAGCACTCGGCGATGACGCACCATGGCACCAACGTCTAGATCCAGCGGTCTCCTACCTCCCTCGTTGGTCGACGCTCGTCGGTCGACTCTCGCTAGCCAGATCCAGAGGTCCATCCGCCAGATCTACTGTCTCTGGTCTCCCTCTCGTCCTTTCCATTTCCGGCCAATGCCCAGCGGCTGTCTGGTTCGTGTACCTCTCCCCTCTCATCCTCCTCTAGTCGACTAGTCCTCTGTAGCTTTGGTAGTTCGGTAAGCAGATCCATCATCCATGTGATAACTCTAGCGTTACCTGTTCTTGTGGTGTTACCCATTGTTATCTCCTGGTTGATTGTTGCCGCTGCCGGAAGTGGGGCTCCGGCTGCACAGGTTAGGGTTTAGTGCACTGTTTTTTACTGTTTTTGTTTTGTATTGCACTGCTTAGGGTTTACAGCAGCTAGGGTTTGCTTGCTTGCAGGCCATTGAGGAACCGTCATGCTGGCTAGGCGGCGATGGAGCCTCGGGATGACCCGACCTCTATCAACCGTGAGCTTAGGCAGTTGGGAGAGACCGAAGATACATGGGGCGTGATGATCTGTTCGGCAGTACTGCCGGTAATGCCGAGTCCGATGATTTGGATGTCAAATTCTGTGAAATTCAGTAAGTTATGTAAGTTGTGTGTTCTGTAAGTTCTGTAAAGTTCTGTAAGTTCTATGTTGGATGTGTTTATGAATTCTGGATGTTAAATTCTGTAAGTTCTGTGAAATTATGTGAAATTCAGTTTGTAAGTTTTGTTTGTAAGTTCTGAATTGTAAGTTCTGTGACTGTCTATTTGTAAGTTCTGGATCCATTCTGAAATTCTGGAATTCTGAAATCAGATGATGTAAATGTTGAATTCTGTGAATGTCTAAAATTTTGTGAATTGTAAGTTCTGTGAAATCAGATGATGTAAATGTTGAATACTTGAATTCTGTGAATGTCTGTGAAATTCTGTGATTTGTAAGTTTTGTGAAATTCTGTTGTAAAATTCTGTGAATGTCTGTTTGAATTCTGAAATGTTATCTGAAAAATTATGGTTTGATGTACATTTTAGCTAAATTCTGGAATTTTTTGGCCATCCTACTAAAATCTGCAATTTTTCTCAATTACACGGGCCAGCACGGCCTGATTAGCTTAACGGGCTAGCCCGGCATGGCTAAACCCCCTCCGTGTCGTGCTTGGGCTCGCTGTCCGACCGACGAGCAGGCACAGCATGGCCCATTTATTAACCGTGCTAGGCTGGCCCGTCAGTAAACGGGCCGTGCCTCAACAGGTCTATGCCGTGCCGTGCCGAATGGTCCGTTTGAACATCTATAATTTAGAGTTCAGTATGGGTCTAAAATTTTTCGAAATTTTTCGGGAAGGCTTCGTAGGTAGATGAAAATGAAAATGAAAATTTTCACCGATCGAATAAATTTGACCATTTAAATCAAAGACGTCGCTGATTAAGCTGTATATGTGGAACATTAGAATCACTAATTTAAAAGAGATCTCAATAAATCAATTCTATACAGCTAGAAGTTACAGCTTTGTTTAGGATAGCCACACCATGCATAGCTTCTTCCTAGTACTACTACTGCTGCTACAAAGCGTACAGATTATTTCAAGTCCAATTAGCTTATCACAAACAGAATCACCATACAAATTTAAAAAAAATGACCATCTTACAATCTCACGATTCATGTAGAACATGATCCGAATTAAGCATTCTGCGACAGCATGCATGCAAAGCAAGAAGGTGGGCATGGGAAGCATGCTCGGGTCCGGCGAGACAGCAAGAAGTTGGGCGTGGGAAGCATGCTCGGGTCCGGCGAGGAGATAGAGAACGGCGGTGCCAGCGGCTTCATCATCAACATCGTCGGCTCCTTCTGCGTCTCCCTGATGATCAACGAGCACTCGCGGTCGCCGTCTTGTCCGTTGTGTTGCTCTGCCCGCGGCCGGGATCGTCTTCGTGCTGGCGAGGCTTCTTGTGGATGTCCCATCTCTCGGCCGCCGACGACGACGCGCGGCTCGGCGGCCGCGTGTTGCTGTCCCAGCCCTGAGCGCTCGACGGCGGAGAGAGGCTGCTCGGGTTCTTGATCTTGTTGATGTCCCAGCGTTCGCAGGAGTCGGCCCGACCGGGGATCGTCCCGCCGCTGCTTGTCGCTGACGATGACGCTGGGCTGCCGTGTCGCTTCAGTTCGCTGCTGGGGATTGGCACGTCCGGGGATCCCGCCGCTGGGGTTTGACGACGATGGCGTCGCCGAACCGGCCGGTCTCATGCGCACGTCCCACCTCTCGACGGAATCGGCGCGGCCGGGCTTGGGCATGGAGGGTGGCGGGAGGATGATGAGGCACGGCGTCGGGAGCAGGATGATGAGGCACGGCGTCGCGAGGATGATGAGGCACGGCGTCGGGAGCAGCGGCAGCATCATGTTCCTCGGAGGGGTCGGGAGCAGCGGCAGCATCATGTTCGTCGGAGGGCTCGGGAGCAGCGGAGGGAGATGTGACGCCGCCATGGCTGCACGTGGTGCCGCGCCGACGGACGACATCGATCCCGCCGGAGACCAAGAACAACGCGCTCGTATGTGCTGCGATGCGATCGAAGCGATCGACCAGGTGGTGATGACGAACTCATCGATCGATCAGATGCTTATATGCCCACGAATCCGTCTGCATTCATGCCAAGCAACTCGACTCCCGCTCCGATTCGGTCTCGCGCCCAGTGTTCATTCTCATCTCCCCGACGCGTAATTTCCGCTCAGATTATCGGATATATCGCCGAGTCGGATTCGCAAACTTTTCATTTGATTAAATTCTGTATGTTAATTCATGCAAACTCCTCTGAAAAGAAATTCACTCGCAAACTAATCGATCATACAAACTCTTATTACAAGTATTTATATTAATTAAACCTGCGGCCATGATCCGATGATGTTAGAATTAATTAAAATCGAATGCAGCGAAGCCGAGATCATCGGCAGTAGCGCAGCTGATCAGCGAGTTCCAGTCGATGGCGTCATCGTCTTCAGACCCGTCGGCGACGATTTCTGGCGACCCTGACGACGAGCTTTCGCGGGAGTTCTCGGCTTGTATTGCCGTTGGGTTGAACGCGGCGCCACCGGCGAGGTTCGTGTTCGCCGCCACCGTGGACGATGTTACCTGTTGCTGCTGGGTGGTGGCTGCTTGGTTGAGTGGCCGGCGGTCGAACGATCTCAGCGTGCCCGTGCTGATGTACACCCGGCACACTCCCAGCTCCTTCCTCAGCTGCACAAACACTAACTAATCAGTTCATGACTTCATGCACGCAATTAATTAATTAGCTAGCTATAATTAACATTATCTAACAAGCTAAGTAATTAACAGTTAGCCGAATATATGTACCCTGCATGGAGGCGCCATTGGGTGCATCACGCCGGCGCAGCCAGCGCCGGAGTCGTCGTCGGCGACGGCCTTGTACTCGTTCATCTTCCACCTGGTCTTGGTCCCCGTCGGAGCGCGGCCCTCGTAGAAGACCATGGTCCGCTTGACCCCGATGACCCTGTTGGTGGCGGAGGAGAAGACGCAGGACGGCGACCCGGTGGCCTTCCAGTACCCGGACGGCGTGGTGCGCGCCGGCCGGCCGCCGTGCATCTCCCGCTCCGCGCGCGGGCAGAAGAAGAACCACTGCTCCGTGTCCCGCACGCTCGCCTCCCCCGCCATGGCCGCGAGCTGGCAAGGGTGGTAGCTGTAGACGTCGACGACGGGGATGACGCGCTCGACGTCGCGCCTGGTGCCGGCGAGGCGGTGGCGGAGGTAGAAGCCGAGCAGCTCCTCCTCCGTCGGGTAGAACCGGAAGCCCGGCGTCCCGAATGGGTCGCTCCCCCTGGTGGTGGTGGTGCCACTCCTCGCCGTCATCATGCTAGGCGCGCGGCGATTGATCGGAATGAGCTGAGCTGAGCTAGCTGCTCGATCATGGCGGTGATATATATAGAAGGTTGAATGGTTCGTAGAAGTTGCAAGCTGATCACGTCGTCGTCCATGGTTGACGCTGACCAGAGTGGGAGAATGAAGAGAGTGGGAGAGATCTTCCGTTAACGGAGGGACATGTGGCCAAGCCGAGCAAGCTAGCGAGCATTTACAAAGAATGCACTGGTCATTTTTAAATATATAAAGTTGTTGATTTTTGGATGTTTGACCATTTATTTTATTGTAAATTATGATATCTTTAAAAATATTTTAAACATGACTTGCACTTTTAAATATTTATAAAAAATCTGGTTAAAACAAATAATCAAACGCTGTCTAAAAGTTAGAAGAATCATATATTCAAAAAAGGACAGAGTACAGCTCAGTAGCTCATGATTTTGTTTGGTTGCGCCCCCAGCTAAAATCTCAAATTTGTTTGAATTTACCGAAAAATTGTTCAAATTCAGAAAATATTTTTTCAAATTTCAGTGTGTCGGGAATATGATCCCGGGTTACCTCCCGAGTGGATTTATAATGCCCGAGTGGAGGAGAGGTCAACAGAGGCAGCATTAAATATAACCAGTCAACGGTCAACATTACCCAGCCAGCCAGCGATCGGGGATTAGAAGACTCTCCAAGTCCAGCACTCGGGAGGCCTTCCCGACTGTAGGCACTCGAACGGTCGCCATCGAGAATTAGGCCGCCCATTAAACTCCACAATACATAATTGTGTAATTAATACGGCTATTATCGTTGGGAGTTATTACCCACGAACTGACCGTTTATCCTCATAACTGATTATTAGTGGGACACATTAAACGCAAATTGTAACCCTAGCCCCTCTCGTATAAAGGGACCAGGGGAGCCTGTTATAGGCACGAGGACGACGTCTTAGACAAAACGCAAGATTTCTCCTAACTGAGAATTCTCGATTCATATACTCAAGGTTATTTTCAGCCCTTGAGCTTATACTACACATACAAGAGTAGAGTTATTATCCTCTGGGAGGCCCGAACCTATCTAAAAACATCCCCTGTCTCACAGTTTGAGATAACCATCGAGATTCTCCACAAAACTCCCCAGAGCCTAACCAAATCCTTACTGCGGGTACCCCCGTGGTATACTGTTGTTCGTACACAACGACAGCTGACGCGCCAGGTAGGAGATCTGTCTGTGTTTTTCTGACTGACTCGATGGCAGTTGTTTGCAAGGTCGACACTTAGGTTCCCGTCGGATCTATGATCACCATCGAAAACCTAACCTTTGTTGTTGATTCCATGCGCCAACTTGTGCTGACCATCTCTGCCTAGAAGAGGGCGAAGACTCCGATCCCCCGGGCGTCTGAGCATTCAGCTCCGCCCAGGGCTCTCCTGTTGGCTCCCCAGGTGTCAGAGCGACCAGCTCCGCTTAGGGTCCGCCCACAAATCGTCACTAACTCACCTGCCGACTTCGTCATCTTCGCCAATTCAGGCGGACGCATAGTCCAACGGCGCCAATTCACCAGGGTTGCTTCAACGCGGCCCCACCAGCAAGCCATGCCGGTTAAGCCAGCACCTTCTCCAAACATCATCATGATGATGACGAGCCCTCCGACGCCGCTGAGTCTAGCTCTCATCGGCGTGATCGCCATAGGCGGAATGTAGCCCGATCCGCTCACCGCTCGATGGCCAGTACGGCTGCCGAGACCTCACGGCAGAGCGCACAAGATGCCTTCACGGTGGACTTTAAAGGTCATGCCATGTACCGCACGCCGACCACAAACCTGGTCGCTATTAAGAGGACGCTAGCCGCTCTTCCCGATACACCCGAGCTCCAAAGGGCTCGGGCCATGACTCAGGCCGCCACTACTCCAATTGTTGACACGGCGCCACTTGCGAGGTCACGGTCTCCGGGCCGTAACTCATCTCCCCGGCCGTCCCGGTGGCCGACACGCTCTCGTACAAGTGAGCGTCATGGGAGCTCCTACTCGGGTGATGCCCGAGAATTCATCAACTAAGCACGCGATGCGCGCAACGTCATTTCTCGCCACCGTGGTGAACGCGAGCGCAGCGAGCTCCGTTGTCGAGATCAATTCGATCAGAGCTACGGCACGCTGGGGGTTAGCCGGCCCGACACCGACATATCACGCCATGACAGCTTTCCAGCCTTCTCCGAACATTTTCGTCAGGTGGTATGGCCGCGAAACTTCCGCCCAACGGGAGTTGTGCCATACGACGGCAAAACCGACCCCTCCCAATGGTTGCGGCTATATTACACGGCCATCCATGTAGCTGGAGGGGATCAAGATGTCATGGCTAACTACCTCCCCGTCATGCTATCCTCGACCGCCATCAGTTGGTTGGCCGGTCTCCCGGAGAACTCTATTAACTCCTAGGGGAGTTATGTGATGTTTTTATCACCAACTATCAAGGAACCTGGCAAAGACCGGTCTCATGGCATGACCTGCGTCAGATATGCCAAAAAGATGGTGAGTCCCTCAGGGACTACATCCGTCGCTTCTCTGAGCGCCGGAACACCGTCGCCAGCATCTCCGACGCAGACGTCATGTCCATCTTTCAAGATGGTCTGCGAAAGCCATCGGAGTTGTTTCGCCATCTAGTCATAAACGAGCCGACTGATCCTGGCGACATGATCACCGTCGCCGAGCAGTTCGCCAATGCCAAAGACGCTGAACGGGAGCAGATGCACCCGAGCACTCAAGAGTATGGAAAGGACAAGAAGAAAAAGAAGGATCATCGCCGCTCACCCCGACGAGATGATCGCGACAAGCCCGAGTCCTCTTCTCGGCGCGAGAACAAGAAGAAGAAGGGCAAAGAAGTCTTGATCACCTAGAAAAACTCGAGACCTCAGGGTTGAAAGAACTCGGTATTGCAGGAGGTATTGGATAAACCCTGCATTATTCATCCTAATAGCAACCACACCATCCGCCGGTGTTATCAGTTGCAGAACCAGGTGGTGAAAGAGGCAGAAGAAAATCCCCAGCAAGACAAGCATCGCCGAGACGACAAGAAGAAGAAATCCAAAGAGGATGATAAAGGCGCCGAGGCATCCCCGGCGAAAAATCATTTTCAGGAGCCTGCTCGGACGGTTTCCATGATATTCGATGGAGCTATTGCTGCCGAGTCCAAACGCCAGCAGAAGCTGCTAGCTCACCGTGTCAACGCCATCAGCACCATGGCGACTAAACGCCTGTGGTGGTCGAAGATCTCGATCACCTTCAGCCGAGCTAACCAGTGGATAGACGTCCCCAAACTGAGACGATTCCCACTGGTCGTCGACCCAGTTATCCTTAAGGTACGTCTTAAGAGGGTGTTGATTGACGGTGGCAGCAGGCTCGATGTCCTATTTAAAGGGATGCTTGCTGCACTCGGCATCGATGAGTCCGCGTTTCAGAAGACGGACACACCTTTCTATGGGATTGTCCCGGGGAAGGCTTCCATTCCACTCGACACGCTCACCGTGTCGGTGACGTTCGGTACTCGGGACAACTATAGGACCGAGTACATCAAGTTTTACGTCGCCGACTTCGAGACTTCCTATCACGCCGAGCTTGGGCGGCCGTCCCTCACTAAATTTATGGCGGTACCCCATTATGCTTACCTGTTCCTCAAAATTTCAGGACCGGGTGGGGCCTTTTCAATAAAGGGAGATGTTGCCACCTCGCATGCATGCGAGCAAGACAGCCTCGCATTGGGTGAAGCCACGGACATTTCTGTCCGAATGGAGGAGACTGTTCAGGTGGTCAAGACGACGCCGACCACAAGCATGGAGATCTTGACCGCCACGCCATCGACATCAAGCTTGGCGCCCTCGTCGGCCAAGTACAAAAGTATTCAGCTCTTGGACGCCGACCCCTCCAAGACGGCGCTAATCGGGACATCGCTAGATCCTAAATAGGAAAGCACGCTCGTCAGCTTTCTCCGTGCCAACATTGACATCTTCGCCTGTCAACCTTCCGACATGCTAGGAATACCGTGGGAGCTGATCGAGCATGAACCCTATGTCTTCCCGACCGCTAAGCCGGTCATGCAGAAGATACGCCGATTTGCCCAGGAGCATAAAGAGGCCATCAAAGAAGAAGTTACCCACCTACTAGCGGCAGGGTTCATCAAAGAGATGTATCATCCCGACTGGGTAGCTAACCCAGTCCTTGTAAAAAAGAAGAATGAGAAATGAAGAATGTGCATTGACTATACTGATCTCAACAAAAGATGCCCTAAAGATCCTTTCTTGCTGCCGCGCATCGACCAAGTGGTTGACTCAACGGTCGGTAGCTCCCTTCTCTACTTCCTGGATTGCTATTCGGGCTACCATCAGATCAGCTTGAAAGAAGAAGATCAAGATAAGACATTATTCATCACCCCATTCAGTGCATATTGCTACACATCAATGCCTTTTGGGCTGAATAATGCGGGGGCTACATACAAGCTTGCTATTCAGCGCTGCCTTGCTGATCAGATTGGCCGCAATGTAGAAGCCTACGTGGATGATATCGTCGTCAAATCCAGAAGGCCAGAAGATTTAATTCCCAACCTCCAAGAAACTGTGGACAACCTCCGCAAATTCCAGTGGACGCTCAACCCGGATAAGTGTGTATTCAGAGTGCCGACTGGAAAACTGCTCGGATTTATTGTCAGCAGTCAAGGAATTGAAGCCAATCTAGAGAAGATTTCTGCAATATTAAACATGGTGAAGCCCAGCAGCGTCAAGCACATTCAGCGCCTTACAGGCTGTATGACATCACTCGGGCGATTTATCTCCTGACTCGGCGAGCGCGGCATGCCTTTCTTTAAGTTGCTAAAAAAAGAAGGTGATTTCATATGGATGCCAGAGGCCGACCAGGCATTCGCCGACCTCAAGAAGTTCCTTTCGTCTCCGCCAGTCTTGGTCGCGCCACTCCTCTACATCGCCGCCACGACCCACGTGGTCAGCACCACCATGGTCGTCAAGCGCCCAGAGGAAGGGCATGCCTATCCAGTTCAAAAGCCGGTATATTTTATATTTGAGGTACTCGGACCATCCAAAGTCCGGTACCCTCAGATTCAAAAGCTCATGTACGCCGTCCTCATCACCGCCCGGAAGCTCAAGCATTACTTTCAGGCTCATTCGGTGGAAGTTATCACTGAGTTTCCACTCGGTGACATTCTCCGAAACAGAGACGCGACTTGTTGGATTGTGAAGTGGGCCATCGAGCTGGGTGAATATATCCTCGATTTTAAGCCATGTACGCCCATCAAGTCCCAAGCTCT
>KE371174.1:190627-202797 GCA_000418225.1 Zizania latifolia | reverse complement strand
ACCTAACTCTGGTATAAGTATCTATAGGTTGTTGAAAATCTAGGACCTATTATATTGCTTGAACTAGAAGGCTGAGGAATGTACCAGTTTCTTCAGATAAAATGCAAGCTTTGCGCAAATAGTAGTCTTCCCAACACCTTGCAGGCCCGCCAGTAAGATTACTGTGGGGCCACTTTTTGCAAACACCAGATCACATACTTCTCCACCCGTTAGTTGTACAAGTTCATCATGCACAATCTGCACCACCAAGTAGGTTATTTGTCCTGTACATAAATTAGTTTAAGAAGACAGTCACCATATTCATCTAGCACAAACTAACAAGTAAAACCTGATCATTCCATGGAACATTGTACACTATTACCCGAACTAATGTGTTTCACTTCTCTTTCAGAGAAAAAGGAACATTTTTTAAAGAAAATATCCAATTAGAAATTTCTTAGTTTTAGATAACACTTGGTCACCCTGGACAAACAAGACTATTGTTATCCGTCGACTCTTAATAGCGCAACTTACCTTCACTAACTGCTGGTCCGGTCGGACTCCTCTTATAAGATCAGCACCTAAAGCTTTTTCACTTATAGACGAAACAAACCGTCTCACCACAGGCAAGCTAACCTGCAGAAAGCAGGAGCTGCATTACACAATTCAGGGGCAAAGATGAACACGTATGAAAACATGGCAAAACTGAACGAACCACACTTACATCTGCTTCCAGAAGTGCTCTTCTAATATCCCGTATTGGTTCAGCAATATTTTCCTTTGTCAGTACATCTTAAATCAGAAGAGATCATATTAATTCTTCTGATTTGTGAATGAGTAGGTACGTGTACGTCTATGAACCAAGTATTGGTGATAAGAGAAAATTAATATTAATTCTGCGTTTCTCGCTCACCTACGCCGCGCAGCTTGTTCCACGCAGACTCCAACCCGGTGGTGAGCTGCCCGAACATCTCCGCCCGCACCACCAGCCCGCTCCCCCTCCGTTTCCTCGCCCCCTAGAAGTCCCCGAATAATAGGAATGCTACGGATTAGAACAGCAATGCGACCTTCCACGGAATTCGAAGCGCGAGAACCGAAGCAACCGGAGCGAACCGGGGAAGGGGCGGAGAGGGCGCGCAAGGCGGCGCTCTGCGCCGCGCGGAGTTGGACCGCGTGAACGGCGAAGCGACGGAGGCGGAGAGAGGCGGCGATTTCCTTCGCCGGCGAGCGGCGGGCGGCGGCGGAGGAGGAGGAGAGCGTGAGCGCCGTGGCCTCCATTGCCGCAGAGCGAGCGGAGGGAGCAGAGTAGCAGACGCGACGAGGAAGATAAGAGCGCTGTAGGCGGGCCCCACCAGAGAACAAGTAGTAGAAGCTTTTGGGCCTCGTAGGCTATGTACAACTTGTTTTCTGTTACCTGAGCCTAAGATTCCGGTCATTTTATAGATGATTAAATTTATTTACGTTAAATGGGTCGGAATTTTATGCTGCTAAACTAGTAATCTTTAATCTTACCAAATTCCTGTTAAAAAACATTCTGTAATATATAACACATGTTTAAAGAGACACATAAGTGAAATCCCACTGTTGAGAAAAAATACATTCGCCCTAACAAAACAATAATAACAAAGATTACGAATCCTCCTTCGAATACAGAAGTCACTGCTTCGGCAAAAGTCACCGCGAGACCTTCTGAAGGCTGACAGCTTGGAGCTGCTTGATATGTCAAAGCGCCCCTTCACTAAAAGGGCTGCGTAACTCAAAACCGCCCAGAGGTGACGTCAAAATCATGAGTTCCATGTCCTCTCTGATAAGACGTGTGCTTTACATGTTCATACGGAGTGTTACTAAATTGTCCTTATGTAATTCACTATATAATATTGTAATAGTCGGTTATGCGTAAGGGGTAGACTAGTATTACCCTATTGTTACCGTGTCTATAAATACCCTCCCTCTTATAAGGAGGAGGGGATCGAACACTTATAAGGTTAATCCACCTCGAAGGCTATTATCCACTTCGGAGGCGTCGAGCATTATTCGAATCCATGTAAACGCTTCGAACCATTCGAGGTTCTAAACACTGAAACATGTTACGTATTTCTGTATTACACTAACAGTTGACGCCGTCCGTGGTGATCCTAATTCTAAGCTAGCCTCTCTATCACAAACCTTCGAGCTATGCCTTCAAAGAAAAGCAAAAGCGCAGCTCCTCCTCGGAGGTCCCTTCGAGTCTCGTAGGCATCGTTGCGTCCAGAGCACCCCCTCTCCGAGGCTAGCGCACAAGACCTGCGAGACCCAGCGGACCTCCCGGCAGCGAACACTGGTTCAGGGGCTACGGAGCTCACCGCAGACCTCCCGACGGCATACACCACTCCAGAGGCTGTGAGGCACACCATAGGCCTCCCAGCAGTTGACACCGTCCGAGAGATCAAGGAGCACACCTCGGTCCCCCTTCGATGAACGACACCTCCAGGCCTATGGGCCTTGCAATGCCCCCCCTCCCCATGCCCGTTCCGATAGGAGCAACAGGGCCTCTATGGTCAAGCACCCTGCCGCCCCTGAGGGCGCTACAAACTGACTACGTCCAGTCGCAGGATCCAGGAAGATACTTTGGAGGGAGCGAAGCCTTCGACGACGTGCAAGCCTTCGAGCTGGCCCTGCTAAAGGTGGAGGTCTTAAGGTGACGTTAAGGTGGCGTTAAAATGCGGCCAGTCAGGTGCGCGCCCTGGATGTCCCCGAAGACTCTCCGAGATCGACCATTGTCACCGTGAGCGACCACGGCGAGCAAGAACCCCAGGAGCGGAGGCAAAATATCTGAGAGATCACCGCTGCACCCAGATTTACAGATGGTCCATTTCCACTCGAAGTTCTGAGCTGCAAAGCTACCGAAGTACTACGGGAACTAGGACCCCGACGAATTCACGTGCTCCTATGCTCTCACAATCGAGGCTAGTGGAGACGAGATAGATATTATGGCTAAATGCTTCCCATTGGCCCTTGAAGGCATAGCCCTTCGGTGGTTCTGGTCTCTCAAGCCTGTCTCCGTGAAGTCATGGGAGCACCTGCGGAAAAAATTCACGAGTAATTTTCAAGGGATTTATGTGGCATCCATGTCCACTGGGAGCCTATTCTAGGTGAAGCAGCAGCTGGAGAGACACTACGTCAATACTTCTAGCGCTTTGCTTATATGAAGTCATAGATCAAGGGGCTCTCCACATCGTCGGTGGTTGACGCAGCTCGCGAAGGCGTCACCCACCTAAGCCTCCTCGACAAGCTTTATAGGAAGCCCATATCTTCAGTGACCCAGCTTATGAAATACTTCGAAGAGCATGCCCGTTCTGAAGAAGGGCAGCTTCGAAGAAGTGCCATCATTGCTCAAGTTCAAGCCTCAAAGGTACGGCCCCAAGCCCCCGAAGCTGGCGTACACGGAGCACCGGACTCTGGAGTTAAGAAGAAGCAAGAAGCACTTTCGCAATGAAGTGCTAAACATCACTACACCGAGGGCCCCGAAGCTGCTGCAGAGTCAAGGTCATGGTTGAGGGGGCAGAGCGAGGCCCACTACCAGGCCCAACGTCCCAGGCCAGACTTTCTTCTACAACGTCCACGGTGAAGCATCTAGACCCCCGGTGTGGTTTTGGTAATTAATGACAAATGTGATTTGTGGACTAATTATTCTTTGTAAGTGTGTTTGAGATAAGCTAGGTCCACAAGCATGAAGCGCAAAGGATGAAGCACCCCGTTTTAAAATGTTGACGACAAAGAAAAGGTCAAAGTGAAGGTAAAAGAGGCTAGTCTAGGTTTGATCAAAGAGATGGGATGATCAAATAGGCTAGAGTTTATTTTTGTCTTTGCCGTTCTATTAAGAGGGGTTGCAAAGTAAAGCTAAAGTTGATTATATGCCACTTAGACTTTGCATCCATATAGAATAGTGTTTTTGTTCGGGCAATCCCTAGAACTTCGGTCAGACCGAAGGTGTGAGTTCGGTCTGACCGATATTCTTGCCGGTCTAACCGAAGTGGATACAGAACCGTGTTTTGGGTTGTCCAAGTTTTCGAGCCTAATTCCCCACGGGCGGTCTGACAGGGCTTGAGGCCGGTCTGACCGAAGTGGTCGGTTAGACCGGTCTGACCGAAGTGGTCGATCAGACCGAACTCACAACCTCAGTCTGACCGAAGTGGCTGTCACATCATCACTAACGGTCACTTTTTGAGCCATTGAGCAAAAGTTCGGTCTGACCTAGAATTGTACTTTGGTGTGACCGACAGTGTACAGAGTTTGGGGATTTCGACCCCAACGGCTAGTTTTTGGTGTGGGGGCTATATATACCCCCCCACCCAAGAGCAAGAAATTCTTCTTGGCACCTTGATCATTAGCTAACACCCTTGCACACTCTCTCACACACATTTGAGCACTAGAGGCATCCTTGTTGGTGTTGAGAGACGAGAGAGACAAGAGATCAAGTGCATTGCATTCTTGTGATAGTTTAAGTGGCATTTGATCATCTTCAAGCTTGTTTTGCAGCTTATTACTCTTGGAGGTTGCCACCTCCTAGATGGCTTGGAGGAGTTGCCCGGTGATCTCTCCAAGAAGCGTGTGGAGGAGACCCAGTTGTGATTATGAGTGGCTCGGTGTTCACCACCTCCGGAGGGGAGCAAGAACAACCTTAGTGATCGGGGCTTGGGAAGTCTCTCCGGATCCACTCTCACTTTGCCCACTCCTTGACGAAGGGGTTTGGAGGCTCGGTGGTTGAGAGGAGGAGTAAGACTCGCCTCAATGGTGACATAGGAAGCCGGCAAGCTTCCGAACATCGATGAAACAATTCCTTGTCTCACTTGTGTTATTTATTTTGAGCAATTTACTTTAAGCTTTTTACTTAGTAGAATTGCTTGAGCCTCTATCACTCTAGGCTTGCAAAACTTTAATTAGTTTAGTTAATTTTGTCACCCTTGAACCAAGCCTAGCAACTTAGGTTAAGGTTTATTTAGAAAAAAATTTAAATCGCCTATTTACCCCCCTCTAGTCGACATCTTGATCCTACAAGTGGTATCAGAGCTTGGTCTCTCTCTTTATTGGGCTTTACCACCTAGAGAGAAAATATGTCAAACGAGATAAGCAACGTAGGCAAGGCTCCCATGTTTAGCAGTACAAATTATTCCACTTGGACAATTAAAATGACTACTCACCTTCAAGCTATGAGTCTTGATCTTTGGTGTATAGTTGAAGAAGGTTATGCAATCACCGGTGAATTGACACAAGGAGACCGCCGCAACCTTCAACTAAATGCTCAAGCCAAGAATGCCATTTTTAACGCTCTTTGCCAAGAAGAGTTTGATAGGGTGAGCAACCTTGATACCGCATATGAGATATGGACGAAGCTTAGTGACATACATGATGGAACGAGTGAGCTCAAGAATGCTAAGCTACACTTTCTCAAGATTCAATATGAGTCATTCACCATGCTTCCCGATGAGACCGTCAACAACATGTATAGCCGGCTCAATGTGATAGTGAATGAGCTCAAGGGTCTTGGTGCCAAGTACACGGATTTTGAGGTGGTTGACAAGATCCTTAGAGCACTACCGGAGAAATATGAAACTTTGGTCACATTTCTCATTAACTTTGATTTGTCAACAATGACTCCGGCTACCTTGTTGGGCAAGATCAACACAAATGAGTTGTACAAGATCAAGAAGCAAGAAATGGAGGAAGCTTCATCCTCCAAGAAGAAGAGCATAGCCCTTAAGGCCGAGGTTGAGGAGAAGACCAAACCGCACAAGACCGGTAGTGATGAAGGAAATGACACCGAAGAAGAGCTTGCACTCATCACTAAGAAGTTCAATGATATTATGGCAAGAAAGAGAGGAAAGGGCAATGCCTCAAGCTCTAACTCCTATAGAAGAAGGGAAAGAAGGTCATCACACAAGAAAAACATCCATAATTTGAGATGTTTTGAGTGTGGTGAGAAGGGACACTTTGCTTCGAATTGTCCCACAAAGGAGAGTGAAGAGAAGAGGCTCTCAAAAGAGAAGAAGAGTGGAAAGAAGAAGCTCTTGAGCAAGCTCAAGAAAGGCACAAGGAAGTTGGAAGCTTTCATCGGGGAGTGGGACTCAAATAAAGAGAGCTCCAACTCAAGTTCCTACTCCGACACTGATGAGAGTGATGTGGAGGCTCCAAAGAAGAAGGCTATGGCGGGCATTGCTATCAATGAGGCATTTCCACCACTTTCACCTTTTTGTCTTATGGCAAAAGGGTCCACCAAGGTAACCTCTAGTAGTGATAGTGAAAGTAAAGAAGAAAATGAATTTTTATATAATGAACTAGAGGACATGTTTAGGGAGCTCCATGAGTATAGTGAAAGGGAGATTGAAAAATTCAAAACACTAAAGAAGGAGCATGCATCCTTAGTTGAGAACTATGAGGAGCTAAAGACTTCTCATGAGAAGCTAACCACAACTCACGAGGAGCTTAAGGAAGCTCATGACAAGCTCCTTTCTACTACACATCATGGAGCTCAAATAGATGTAGGAGTTACATGTGATTTACTTGATGATCATGCTTTATCTTCCAATGTTCATGTTGTTTCTACATCTAGCATATCTACTTCTTGTGATGACTTAATTGATATGCCATGCTCTAGCTCTAGTGCTACTACTTGTGATTCCTTGCTTGCTAACAAAAATATTGAGTTAAAGGAACAAGTAGCCAAGCTTAGCAAAAGCTTGGAGAGATGCTTCAAGGGCAAGAACACTCTTGACAAGATCTTGAGTGAGCAACGGTGCTCCTATAACAAGGAGAGGTTGGGATTCATTCCTAAGAAGGGCAAAAAGCCCACACACCGTGCTCCAAGATTTGTCAAGAGCAATGGTAAGTTTTGCCACAAATGTCATGAGGTAGGGCACATTGTTGGAGAGTGCCCGGTTGGTAAGGCTCCTAAGACTTGTGCTTATGATTCACATTACATGCTTAGGAAGTCTCATGATGGCACCGTTTATGTAAAATATGTCGGTTCCCCCATACTAGGTGCTAAAAAGAATGTCATTTGGGTGCCAAAGGCCTTGGTTACTAACCTCCAAGGACCCAAACAAGTTTGGGTACCTAAAAGACATTGATTTTGTTTTGTAGGTGAACTACAATACCGGAGGTACACATTGGGTGCTAGATAGTGGTTGCACCCAACACATGACCGGTGATAGAAAAATGTTTACCACATTTGAGGTTGGAAGCAAAGATCAAGAGAAAGTCACCTTTGGAGACAATAGCAAAGGAAAGGTAATTGGGTTAGGTAAAATTGCTATCTCAAATGATCTTTTAATTTCTAATATTTCTCTTGTTGAATCTTTAAATTTCAACTTGCTCTCTGTTGCCCAAATATGTGATCTAGGCTTATCATGTACATTTAATTCTCATGAGGTAGTTGTGACAAGCATCATTGATAACTCCTTTATTTTTAAAGGCTTTCGTTTTGGAAATCTCTATCTTGTAGATTTTACTTCAAAAGAAACAAATTTGACAACTTGTTTAGTTGCACGGACCTCTTTCGGTTGGCTTTGGCATAGAAGGCTAGCTCACGTTAGAATGTATCAACTAAGCAAACTTTCAAAACGTGATCTAGTTGTGGGCTTGAAGGATGTGAAGTTTGAGAAAGACAAATTGTGCCGTGCATGTCAAGCCGGTAAACAAGTTGCTTGCTCTCATCCTTCCAAGAGTATCATATCCGCATCTAGACCATTGGAGCTCTTACATATGGACTTGTTTGGCCCAACAACCTATAAGAGCATCGGTGGTAATAGCTATTGTCTTGTTATTGTTGATGACTACTCAAGGTATACTTGGGTGTTCTTTTTGAATGACAAAGCTAAACCTCCGAACTTTTCAAAAAGTTTGCAAAAAGGGCCCAAAACGAATTTAAACATACTATTATGAAAATAAGGAGTGACAATGGTTCCGAGTTCAAAAATACCAATATTGAGGATTATTGTGATGACATAGGCATCAAGCATGAACTCTCTGCAACATATTCACCTCAACAAAATGGTGTTATAGAAAGGAAAAATAAAACTCTTATAGAGATGGCTATAACCATGCTTGATGAATATAATGTCTCGTATGCATTTTGGGCAGAAGCAATTAATACCGCTTGTCATTCTTCCAATCGCCTTTATTTGCTTCGGTTCTTGAAAAAGACTTCCTATAAACTTCTTGTTGGAAGAAAGCCGAATGTCTCTTACTTTCGTGTTTTTGGATGCACTTGTTATATTTACTAAAAGGGTGTGAGACTAACTAAATTTAAAAGACGTTGTGATGAAGGTTTTCTACTAGGTTATGCCTTTAATAGCAAGGCATTCCGTGTCTACAACAAGAGCAAAGGTATTGTAGAGAAAACTATGGACGTGCAATTTAATGAAACTAACGGCTCTTAAGAAGGGCACGAGAATTTGGATGATGTAGGTGATGAGGGCTTGATGAGAGCAATGCAAAAAATGTCCATTGGTGACATCAAGCCTATAGAAGATGATGAAGAAAAGCCACCCTCCTCTACTCAAGTTGAACCATCTACTTCCGCTACGCCAAGTCAAGCTCAAGTTGATCTAGAGGAGGAGAAGGAACAAGAACCGCCTATACCCACAAGAATCAACAATGCCATATCCAAGGATCACCCAATTGATCAAGTTTTGGGTGATATTAATAAGGGTGTCAAAACTCACTCTCGTGTTGTCTCTATTTGTAAACATTACTCTTTTGTTTCTTGTCTTGAGCCTAAACATGTAGATAAAGCTCTAAAGGATCCGGATTGGATGAATGCCATGCATGAAGAGCTCAACAACTTTGCAAGAAACAACGTTTGGACCTTAGTTGAGAGGCCTAAGAACCACAATGTTATTGGAACCAAGTGGGTGTTTAGGAACAAACAAGATAAAGGTGGAGTGGTTGTAAGAAACAAGGCAAGGTTGGTGGCATAAGGGTTCACTCAAGTTGAAGGTTTAGACTTTGGTGAAACCTTTGCCTCCGTGGCAAGGCTTGAAGCCATTCGCATCCTTCTTGCATTTGCCTCTTGTTTTGATATCAAACTTTTTCAAATGGATGTGAAAAGTGCTTTTCTAAATGGAGAAATTGCCGAAATTGTTTATGTTGAGCAACCACCCGGTTTTAAAGATCCTAAACATCCCAACCATGTTTTCAAACTCTCAAAAGCTCTTTATGGCCTAAAACAAGCTCCTAGAGCTTGGTATGAGAAGTTGAGAGATTTTTTTTCTTTCAAAAGGTTTCAAAATTGGCAAAGTTGACACCACCCTTTTCACAAAAATAATTGGTGATGATTTCTTTGTTTGCCAAATTTACGTTGATGATATTATTTTTGGTTGCACTAATGAGCTACTTTGCAAGGATTTTGGTGACATGATGTCTAGAGAGTTTGAGATGTCCATGATAGGTGAATTGAGCTTCTTCCTTGGTCTACAAGTGAAGCAACTCAAGGATAGGACCTTTGTGAGCCAAACCAAGTACATCAAGGATCTACTCAAGAGATTTGGCATGGAGGACTCAAAGCCCATCAAGACCCCAATGGCCACAAATGGGCACCTCGACCTTGATGAGGGAGGTAAACCGGTAGACTTAAAGCTTTATCGTTCTATGATAGGAAGTCTACTTTATCTTACCGCATCTAGACCCGATATCATGTTTAATATTTGCATGTGTGCACGTTTTCAAGCCGCTCCAAAAGAGTGCCATTTAGTGGCGGTGAAAAGAATTCTTAGATATTTAAAACATTCCTCAAACATTGGCTTTTGGTATCCTAAAGGTGCTAAGTTTAAGCTAGTTGGCTATTCCGACTTGGATTATGCCGGTTGCAAAGTGGATAGAAAGAGCACTTCCGGTAGTTGTCAAATGCTTGGTAGATCCCTTGTGTCATGGTCATCCAAGAAACAAAATTCCGTGGCTCTTTCCACCGCCGAAGCGAAATATGTTTCGGCGGGTAGTTGTTGTGTTTAACTCCTTTGGATGAAGCAAACTTTGTTGGACTATGGCCTAACCTTCCCAAAAGTTCCACTTCTTTGTGATAATGATAGTGCCGTCAAAATAGCCAACAACCCGGTCCCACACTCAAGAACCAAGCACATTGACATTCGTCATCACTTCCTAAGAGACCGTGTTTCAAGGGAGACATAGTCATAAGCCATATATGAATCGAAGACCAACTAGCCGATATCTTTACCAAGCCTCTTGATAAAACCCGCTTTTGCAACTTGAGGAATGAGTTAAATATCATAGATTACTCTAATGTGGCTTGACAAACTGCATATATGTATCTTTTGCTTATTTTACTCTCTAGTTGCCATTTTGTCTCTTCTAGTCTTAAGTTGACTTTTATTTGGTTCTTACGTAGTTTATAGGGTCATATATCAGGGGGAGTATCGCATTTGCTAATATGCCATACTACTCTTGCTATGTGTTGAAAATCAAATCAAATGCAAATTTGGGGTTAAAATGGTCATTTGGGTCAAAAAGTGTTTTTCATCAAAAGAAAAGCTATATTAAGAAAGTATGTGTTGAAAAGCTTCTAAAAGTGTTTCTAAGTATATTTCAATGGTTATAGAAGCTAGAAAGATTCAATATAGCCCACAAAACTCATTTTTGGCAAAATAGATTCTTAAAGATTCTTATTTTTAACCAAAACGGCTTAAGTCCCTAGTTTATTTTCAAAGCGCTTTCCGGACTTGAGCCTAAAACAAAAGTTGTAGAGGAGGCCCACATGAATGTTTTTCGTATTCAAAAGTTTTTGTTTTGGGCACTCTATCAAAAGTTATTGAAGTTTCAAAGTCGCTGAAAAAGGACCCTTGACCATTCTAGACCTAAAACTTGCATTTTAGAGAGTTCCCCATTTTGAGTGTCAAAAATTTGAAAATTTTGATGACTCATAAAGTTTGGGACCCAAACATTCCCCTAGAAAAGTTTCAAACCTTTTTTTTTTAAATTCAATTGGTTGGATTTCCCACTTTTGCCCTTTTGTTTGCTGAATCTGCTGTGTGTTTCGGTCTGACCGTCGGCCGTTAAGTGGTCTAATCGAAGTGGTTTTGGTCTGACCGATGCTATAAGCTCAGTCTGATCGGGGAACAAGGTAAGTTGGCCCCACTTTAGTTTCTCGGGTTTTAACCCTTCTCCCTCACCCCCTTCTTCCCAAAACCGACCAAATCGCCCAGAAAACCATCCTCTCTCCTCTCTCAAGTGCCCTAGCACCTTTCCTCTTCCTTGGCTTAAATCCTCTCGGTCCAACCATCGAATCTTTTCCGGTTTAACCGTAAGTGCTTCTCCTCAGTTCCCTCTTCCTATTCCATGGTTCAAAGTGGCTCTTTTGTTGGTTCTTGTGAACCATGGCATGGAACCCTAGTTGGGTGAAGTGAAGGCCCTGGATTTGCACTCTAGAGGGTAGTTCTTGAAGCAAATCCCTCCTCCAATCGTTATGCCTCCACATCCTCACCATGGTCGCCACGAGCAGATTGCAAGGTTGAGAGCTCAAGGAAAGTATCCCAGTGATTGGAGGGCAAATGATGATGGTGACTCAAATGAGAGCGATGATGGGAACTAATGGTGACTCAAATGAGAGCGATGATGGGAGCTACCTCCAAGCAATGAGGAAGAAATGGAAGAAGTTGTAGAGGAAGGAGATGATGTTGAGATGGAGAGTGAGCAGGCTTTTGATGATGAGGAGGAAGTTGATCAGAACATCCAGTATGTGCTTGATACCCGCAACAACAGAAAGTATCAAATCCTTCGGCATCACAACCAATACAAGAGGCCGAATGACACACATGATACATGCTTTCACACTCGGTTCCAAAAAGAAGTGTTTGAATAACTCCATGGTCCAAATAGAAAGATAGCAAAGCACAAATGGATTAACTGGGAAAAGATCAATGAAGTGCCACAGTTTGCAGGGGTACAACAACTTTTCAGGGCAGTTGGTTTGGATGGAACTGTGACTTTGTGCTAGAATTATGATGAAGAGCTTATTAGACAGTTCTATGCCACTGTTTGGATTTCCTAGGACAAGAGCAAGATCAAGTGGATGACCTGCTCAAACAAGCATAGGGCCACAAAGGAGGAATTCCGAAACTTGCTGCAGATTTGGTTTGAGGAGGGAAGAAAGCTGCATGAGGATTGATGGAATTGTGCCCAAGAAAATTCTGGGGGAATCG
>KE371174.1:178718-190617 GCA_000418225.1 Zizania latifolia | reverse complement strand
ACACATTCCTAGGCAGAGGCAACGGAGTGCTGCCAAAACAATAAAAGTTAAGTCTAAATTAAGTTTAATTACTTAGTTAAATTTATCAGTAGCAAACTTACCATGCCGACTTCTGGAACGCCCGATGTTGCTCCGACTGGCGGTGGTGGCATCGAGGAAGATTCAGATGATGACGGCGCCATAGCGCCGCCAGTTGCTGGCACCGCCTCGGACGTCTCTAAGTCAGCACCAGCTTCTCCAGGAAACAACAATGGCACCTTAGGGGTCTTCGTCGTCGTCTTCTTCGACTTCTTAGCTGGGAGAGGGCAAACGTCTTTACCTTTCCTCTTCGCGCCAGTCGGCCCGGTGTGCGGGTCAATATCCTTCTGCCCGACCACCGAGACTGCTCGGGCAGCGACGGTAGGGAGTAGAACACTTCTCAGCCCTACAATAAATTTAAACAAGTCAGGCATCCGGCAGGTGATATTATTAAAAAAACAACAAAATATCCTTACCGGCGGTCGGCAGACGCTGAGCTTGAATGCCTGTGGAGCGGCGTTAGGGTTGAGTGAAAGCCGACTAGAGAAGATCAGCTTCACCCTCCTCTTCATCTCATCCGAGCCCAGCGACTTGGGTGTCTCCCGGGTAGGGTCGCTCCTGCCCAATTACTCATACACCGGACGAGTCCGGAGCTTGAGTGGCTGGATCCGCCGGGACACAAAGTTGAGTGCGACATGGACGCCCGATAGCCCCACTCCTCAGAGCTTCCCAATCATCTGGACGAGTTTGTCCACCTGGCCCTGCTCCTCCGACTGGCAGCGGTCGGTCCAGGTGAGTGCCGGCATCAGCACTCGGTCAATCTCTGGCGAAAGGGCCGACTCGTGGTTCACGACATAAAACCACCCCGAGTGCCAGCCCTTGTTGGAGGTCGGGAGCGGCACTGGGATGTAGTCGCCCGCCTTCCCGTCTCGCAGCTGCAGCCCGCAGCCACCGACCACCTTCTTGCCGAACCCCCTCAAACAAAAGAAGTGGCGGAAAAGATTAAAGTGTGGATCGACGCCCAGATAGGCCTCGCAAAGATGAACAAAAATGGCGAGGTGCAAGATGGAGTTGGGGTTGAGGTTACAAAGGGAAATATCATAGTGGTGAAGAACACCACGGAGGAAAGGATGGGCCGGTAAGCCGAACCCGCGAGGAAAAAAGGTGTCAAACACCATAAGCTCATGGGTGTGTGGGGTCGGGAACGTCTCATCGCCCGCGGAGTGCCACGTCGACAGCGCGCACGGCGGGAGCTCGCCGTTCTTCTCCAACAGCGCAACCACCCGCTTCGCCGCCTTCAAAGTCTTAAACTCTGTCGATCGGTCAACTTCAATGTGGGGGTTGAGAGCTGCCATGGGGATCGAGAGAGGAGGAGCTACGGGTCGGCCGGTGAAGAGCCGTCTTGCCTTGTGGTAGCACACTACGCACCGATAATGGCGATTAGAGTTGCGAGACGCCAGTGAGCAAGGACTCAAGGAAAAAGATGAAGGCTAAAGCTTGAAGTGTGCGGAAAGATAAAAGTGCTCTCGAATGGACTACTTATAAGCCACCCACGCGATGGTTCGGGCTCCCGCAGCGCCGCGATTGCCTCAGGACGCGCCTCAAAGCAATCTTCGGCATTATTTGCGCCGGTCAACATATTTTCAACAGATTTGTCTAACCGTTGATTGTAGATCTGACGGTTGTCAACAAGAAGCAAATCGACGCTTGTAGTTTTTAATTAAACTCGCATTCGCAATACGGCCTCGGTGCTCACGTGGGTCCCATCGAAACTATCAATTCTGACAAGACGCCAGTCTGCGCTGGCAGACGCCTTTTCGCCACGGGGCCCACAAGCACTCCATTGCGCTGGACTACTCCAACTGATAACTTTTTGCCAAAAAAACCACTTGATGTGCCTATCTGTCCCTATAATCAAGCCGGTTTCATCGGACGCCAATACGCCGGATATACGGGATTTAAAACCCTTATCTCCACAGACGCCAACTACTCAAAGATTCAAACGTCTTTTGAGCACTTTTTCGCTAGAGGTTGCTTTAAAAAAAATCAACATCATTTACTCCACCTCAATATCTGATCCTGGAGCTTATTTCATTCAAAAAACTCCAGGCTCGGGGGCTGCATCCGGTAGGTGCACCTGAGCGGTGCACGTACCGAGAGAAAAATTCACCAAAAATGAACTCTGAAGCCCTTTTCGATTACTCGACTTTATCTGCGTACCGCAAAGTGCTCGGGGGCTGCTGTCGAGAATATGATCCCGGGTTACCTCTCAAGTGGATTTATAATGCCCGAGTGGAGAAGGGGTCAACAGATGCAGCATTAAAGACAACCAGTCAACGGTCAACATTATCCAGTCAACCAGCGGTCGGGGATCGGAAGACTCTCCGAGCCCAGCACTCGGGAGGCCTTCCCGACTGTAGGCACTCGGACGGTCGCCATCAAGAATTAGGCCGCCCATTAAACTCCACGATACATAATTATGTAATTAATACGGCTGTTATCATTAGGAGTTATTACCCACGAACTGACCGTTTATCCTCATAATTGATCATTAGTGGGGCACATTAACCGCAAAATTATAACCCCTAGCCCCTCTCGTATAAAGGGACCAGGGGAAGCCTGTTATAGGCACGAGGACGACGTCTTAGACAAAACACACGATTTCTCCTAACTAAGAATTCTCGATTCATACGCTCAAGGCCATTTTCAGCCCTTGAGCTTATACTACACACACAGGAGTAGGGTTATTATCTTCCGGAAAGCCTGAATCTGTCTAAAAACATCCCCTGTCTCACAGTTTAAGATAACCATCGAGATTCATCCACAGTACTCCCTAGAGCCTAACCAAATCCTTACTGCGGGTACCCGTGGTATACTGTTATTCGTACACAACGACACAATGTTTCCGTCCTAATCTTCTTTCTTTTCTTTCATTTCAAGATCATGAGCCCTGTATTATACATGTAAGTGTATCTCGTTGTGGTTAATTAACTTTCTTTAGTTTGATAAAAACTTGCACCATTTCATGTTTGCGACCAAGTAGCGATGCAAAGTAAACATAGTACAATATAATTCTTGCACGAGATGATCCAACTGTAAAGTGTAAACCAATTCCAGAGTAATTTAGCTTTTGAAACAAAACAAAAGGAGGAGAAGAGACAAAGTGAGTTGACTAGTTGAGTGAGTCAAGTCGAGGTCAAGGGAGTCCAGGTCCATGCAAACGCTGCTCAACTAGTTCTTTGTCAATTGACAGGAGTACGCCGTACATGACTAGCTAGGCAGTAGGCCAGTAGCAACGAGTTTCTTTAATTGGACGCGCTAGAGCTATGGACTCTTTTAGAAACGAACAAAATTTAAAGGATTTAAATTCTTTAAAAAATATATAACACTTTTTAAAAAAGAATTTGATTCGTAAATATCTTTTGATTAGATTCCTAAAAACTTATTTCAAAGAAAAATAAGTATCACCTCATACCTTTTTTTCCTTTTGAGAAGTTCCATACATATATCCTTTTTCTTCCTCTAATCTCTCTACTATATGTGATTTTCTTTAAAATTCTTTAATTTCTATAAACCATTCAATTCAATGACACTATCTCTAGTATTTTTGTGTTTTAAAAATTTTATAGTATTTTATAATACTTGATAATTATTTTTTCTATTCCCGTGTTTTATAATCCTATGTTCTAAAAAGCCCTAAACTCGCTAATTAGGAGTATTGATAAACCTAAAGAACAAGCACATACTCCCAGTAGAGTACTTCCTCCGTTCCGTTTCATATTTGCAAATCTTTTAACTTTTTTTAATTTTTACTAAAGTTAAACAACAGTATATTACACTATAATATCAAATAAATATATTATTAAGCCATATTTTACTGTGAATTTGTGAAATTATTTTGATATTTTAATTATTGATATATTTCTTATAAAAATAATCAATTTCATTTATTAAAAAACAAACGATTTATACTACGATAATATAAAAGGGATTAAGTCCATCAGTGCATCTGGCTCGTCTCAAAAAAAGGAAGAAAATGACAAGTACTACAAGCTTAATAAAGATGGAATAACCACGTAAGCATGCAATCCACTACTGCTCTAATTGCAAATCTCTCCTGCATGCCTGAATAAATGAATAATGCTAGCTAGATAAGCTCAGTTTGCCATTAGTATCCACCTTCCGTACTGAATACTCTCAAAACTTGAATCACTTTTTAATATTTTTCTTTTATGTTTGTAGTTATCATATTACAAATAAATAAATAAATCATATTTCTAAAACAGAATAAATAAGAGTTAATAAAGTCATTTGAATTGATTTTTTAATTTTTATATACAAGTCTAAAATGACCTATACAAGAAATTAGAGAGAACAAGGGTTAATTGCACACACATGCATATACATATATGTGGCTCTTCATTGTTAACAAAGCCATGATTATATTATCAACTCGATAACATCTGTTGTTTTTCTAACCAACCGATGGCTAGCAGTAACGTAGCTGCTAAATCGGATATGTAATGGTGGTAATCAGTCAACCGCGCGACTGTTTACTAAACTCTGTTCTACAACCAGTAACATATAGTTTGTCTTATTTACAACTTAATTAGTCATAAGTACTAAGTAATAATTAGGCAGTTTGGCATAGTTAAGCACAGCTGCGGTTTGGCCAGGTCTCGGACGGGGAAATCAAAGGCAACTGTGTGGAATATTCCGTAGGAACCGATGCCCGCAACTCACACAATTCGGATGACATGAAGAGACAAGCTACTAAGCTAGCATAGCATAGCATGATCAATATTCCAGTGAGCAAATTCTTCAGAAGCGATGGTTGATTGGGCGTGAGAATTACTAGGCAGTTGCCATGCATGGCCATGGTGGGAAAAGACGACCAAGTTTTCACACGGATTCAGACACGGACCCGACATCCATGCATGCATGCGCGTGCGTGCATGCAGAGTCCGGAGGAACCCGTCACGACAAGATGGTCAAGAGATGATTGAACTGAACAGAACGCATCCTTGAACGTAGCTAGGGGATGACGACGACTGACATGACCAAGTCAAGCAGGCAGTACCCCAGTACGATTCTCTAAACTTCAGGACTATTCCTGGGCTAGGACCAGAGGGCAATCACGTACGACCTACCAAACTTAGCACTCTAAACTATATTGAGATGTCGTCCTCGGTCCTATTATTATATAATAATGTGGTATCGAATGAGATATTTTATATTATAACGAATCTTCACAATATCACTGTATAGATTCGTTGTGCTATGAAATATTCCATTCAGTACTAGATTACTATATTATGACACAGAGGAGGTATATATTTTATAAACATATGCCAAATCAATAATATATTAGACTTTAGCCTAAGAGGACAAGAGGCAGCCAAAAACATACGTAATAATCTCTTCCGGTTCTCTTTGGCTCCTGTGTATCTCATATTTCACCTGTCCTTTTTGACTCGGTGTCCCTTCGTTATCCTTTTTCATAGCCCCAAACGCTAATATTGATGCAAGTAATATAGGGGGAGAGCTCAATCTCGTGGATTTCTAAGAAATTTACCTTTAATTTCTTCAATTTTCAACTAATCCTCTCGAAACACTATGTATGTATATGGTGTTTTAGCTCTACTTTATAGTGTTTTGGTTAATACAAGATTTGTTAGAGTCTATTAGATTAAATTGATATTATGTAGTATAGATATACTGAATAATTTTATAATTAATACGAGGAAATATTACTCTATATTAAGTTCAGAGAAATGCCAAAAGATCTCCTAGTTTTTCTCGCCCTAGAGTCGATCTGAAATATTAGGAACGGTACTGGCGTACTGCTGAACTTTAGAAAATAATTTAATCCTCCAAACTCTGAAGCAATTTGACATTATTATATTCTGCTCGGTTGTTAATCAGTCCAAATCACACATGCACGGCATCGTCCTTTCTTCCTCGATTGGTCTCTCACGAACGCGTCTTTGCTTTGGTACCGATCTGTTCTTGCCCAGAACCCTTTGCTAGCTGCATATTATTTGCATGCTTGCGACGACAGTGACGAGGCTTCACTCTTCTTCAGACTGACAGGTATTACGCGGCAATCGGCGTGCATGGAGGTCGATTGCGATTCAAGGAGTTTTCTTTTCTCTTTTTGTTTTTAAACATGATTCAAGGAGAGCTTTCGACGTGGTAGGGATGGCAATGTGTATCGAGATCCAAAATTTGATGGATTTTTATTTTATTAGGGTATAAATATAGACTAAAATTTCCATTGTCTATGAATATATTAATGGATAAAAACCATACTCATCGGGTTATTGGGTACGAGTGTGATACTATAGCATCCGAAACCACAAACATACGGATATATTCGATATGCACATATAATTTAGATTATCACACAATCCAAATAGCCCAATAATAGCCTAATTGCTGTCTTGATGACTTGATATCTTAGTGTTGTGGTGACCGGTGGGAGTTATTATGGATGAGTTGATTGTATATTTCTTACTATGTACCTTGTATAGTTGTATGGTGCTGCTGGTGGTTTAATCTAATCATAAGTTAAACACTTAGTTTGTTATACAATGTATTATTCTTATTTGTCTTGTGTTATTGCATATATACAATTTATTAACACTATTACATATGTATTCAGGTATAGATAAATTATCAGTACCCATTAGCCGTATGTATATGGATATGGACGCAAAGTTATACCTTACATGAGTATGAATTTTTAACGGTTAGGGTTGCTTTTTGTTCTGCAGCGATCCATCAATTTGGAATTTGGAGCTCTGTCTGCTGGTAGACCGATTCAGAAGCCAGAGACAGACATCGCTATCTATCTACATTGGATTATGCATGGTTTTTTCTTGGTTTCATAGCGTCCTTTTTTTGCTTTGATTGCCTGAGTCTGTCAGTCAAAACATACACGCATGCATGCATCAACCATTCTAATTAGAGAACAGAGCGGCGAGATGGACTGGACTAGAATAGATTGACAAACTAAGTTGGTCATCTTACTTTTCGAGTTCAGATGTGCAGGTTCAAAGTTCAGGCAACTTATCACTTATGTGCATCTACACACAGAGGCTGGGAATGCAATCATCTGCTCCATCTGATTTCTTGTATATATCGTTAAAAAGTTGAGTATTTTGCATTGTCACAAAGGAAACAAGTGTCCCAGCGAATTGCTTCAGAAATTTAGATATGTGTGCATAGTTGATCTCCAAGAATTCTGATGAATCAGCTGCTGAGAGAACCATTGTTAACAAAAGAAACTCATATGAACTAACTACTTGGTGACTTTATTTTTTTAATAAGATAATCTTTTCGATTCTTTATATAAGTTATTTTTATTATTGTTAACTCTTTTTTAAATATAAATCGTTTTAGAACCTTTATACATTTTTTTATCTTTTCTTTCATTACATGCTTAACAAATAAATACTTACTACTCTCGTAAATAAACAAATCGTATTTTGAAAGCAGAATAAATAAATGGTGAAAACGAAAGAAAGTCAACGACAGGCTCTCACCACTACCAACAAAATTCCAACTGTAAGATGAGAGAGCAGTTTACCAAGACCATCAGCTATCAAGTAACTGAAATTGTCTTTGGTCTAAACACGTACTTCTGTCAATTGCCCGGCGACAGAGAGTATATGTTCTTGTGTTCATACTGTCATCAGTAGAACAGGTCAATCGTGCACAATCATGTGTACCTTAGACTACCAGTGTACGTCAATAGAGTATGGGCCTGTTTAGGAGAAGATTGTGGTAGCTGTAGATATTCTTAGAATCCGAAAACTTTTTTAATGGTGTCTTTCTTCGGATTATGAAATTCAATAGTTACAAAATCTATAAATTAATTAGTATCTAAAAGCTAAAAAACACTTGCTAGATACTTAGATGAAACTAATAGTTACATAATATATAAAGAAATTAGTATATGTTTTTTAGAATCTGAAACTCTCAAACGGGTCTATTATCTATCTTCTGGAACTAACTCAAGGCTGACTTCAAAGTTCAACAGTCCACAAAACGATCTCCAGATGTTCAGCAGAAGACGTATATACAAAGGAAAATAACTGGCAACAGAAGTTTCTGCCTTCTGTCCTGCGGCATAGGTAGGCACTAGTTAGGCCATGCTTCTATTGACGATTTTTTTCCAATTCTTTTAAACGTTTGCTTAATTTTGTTTTGAGAAGCAATCCTCTTGGTATATATTTTTTCTTTTAAGAAAACAAACCATTTGGCCTAGGATTATTAGGCCTGGTGTAGCAGAGCCAATGTGCCACGGTGTTTAACCCCACGCGACCATATTACCCTACCATATGATAAAAATGTTTAGATTTGGAAATAAAATGTGTGATGATTTATTATTTTAGAAAGATGTTGAAAAAACTCCATTGACCTCCATAGCAAATTCGAGACATGATATAACAACAATTTTCAGGGTTTATAGATAAAGATGATTCACTACCAGAGTTCATAGAACCACGGTAACTACACCAGCTAACACGGTTTTCATCCGTCTCGCCGATGGATGGTAAGCAGTTACTTATCCAGTTTTTCTAAATCAGACAGTTACATGGTAATCGGTTCGAAAACCATTATCTGGCAACTGGCGGTAAATAGTACCGGTTTTGCAAACTCTATTCACTACCAAAAGTCTTGGCAACTGTCAAGAATCATGTAAACAAATGGACTCAGTTCCAATTAAATGGACAGCCTCTGGTCTCTCCTCATGCAAATTGGTTTTGCAAACCCAGTTCACTACCAGAAGGCCTGGCAACTGCCAAGAATCCTGTAATGTAAACAAATAGGTTCAGTTCAAATTAAATGGACATTTGTAGAGTCCTGCTAGCTTCCGTTTACATTTTAGTCCATCTTTTTCTGTTTGACGTTTTTAGCCTCTTACTATTGAAAGCACACCAAATTTCTGTTGAAAGACAAAGAGTGGGAGACTAATGGTAAAGATTTATGTTAAAAGTACATATTCGTTAACACCAGGGTTTAAACCCTGATAGATAAAGTCATGCACCATGATTTAACTTTTTTAGCATAGCTCTAAAGTTTGTACAATAAAATAAAATAATTTAAAATTTTATTTTTAGTTTAAAATAAAAACCAGATAACTTAACTAATACACTCAATCTACCCAGCTCCAGTGGCTCTGAGCATTTGAGCTAACTGATCTCTACAACGTAGGAATTTCGTGTCTACTGCAAAATTCCTGCGGGTCTGACAAAGCTAGCAAGACAGCCTTTTCTCTTTTTCTCAGCTCTGGCTCTTTGATGCAGAAGAGAGCAGTAACTCTAAAGTACAATGCACACCAACTCAAGAACTCGGGACGCCAACCACTGCATCCAGCTCCCTCTGCCTCGTCGTGCTGTGCCTCCTCTTCCGCCGTGCGGTGCCAGGAGGTGCCTGAACGATGATGCACAGCAAATTGGCACAACCGTAAGTTTTCCAACAAAACTGTTAGGTTAGGAATCAATCATCCACACCAGACGAGACATTGTTAGTTTGTCACCTTTTCGTCAGCGCTAAGCGATTCCATGAGATTTCCCATGCCTGGAATTGCTTCTTGTCCTTGCATCATACCCATCAGTTTCTGCATCTGAGCACGCATTTGGAAAAGCTGGGCAACCAGCTGGCTCACCTGATAGTGAAAAATGGTAATGCGTGTCAGCTCCATGGAGAGGAGTGAGTAGTATAAACTGGTATGAGCAACAGTATTGTGCATTTGTGATGATCTTTTAAAAAAGAGAACACAAGAATACAACTGAACCTCTTGTTCTGTTTTTCCAGACTCCTCGGCCACTCTTATCCTCCTCTCACGTGATTCAGCCAGTAACTCTGGTTTTTCCCTTTCCTCTGCGCATGCCAGAAAATGTGCAAAATGTGCAATCAGGCATCTAGGTATAAGGCCCTAGAACTCTAGGAACCACCATAGCAAACTTCATTTGTATGGTAACAGTTCAGGAATCGTGAGGAACATACCAGCAGTCATTGCATTGATCATAGATTCCACAAATGCAAGTTTTTTCTCAGCTTCCCGAATTTGTGCAGGAGTGACCTATTTAGATTAAGAATTGATATCAAGTTCTGGCATTTTTCATGTGAAATGTAAACATATTGCAGTGGGGATGATGTCAGACTTGATACAATATAAATGAATTCCTCAGACTCATATACCTTGTTCATGCCTGGAATCATTCCAATTACACGGCTCATGGAACCCATTTTTGCAACATTCTGTGATTGCTTTAGAAAGTCGTTGAAGTCGAATTTTGCACTCAGGATCTTCTTCTGTAATTCTACAGCATCTTCTTGACGCACCTATTTGCAACATCATAAAAACACCATAGAATCAGTACTATATTGATTAGGACAAGAAATGGAGCAGTTTTACAGGAAGCTACTTACGACTTCTTGTGCTTTTTCAACAAATGAAAGTACATCACCCATTCCCAAAACGCGCTGTGCCATGCGGTCAGGATAGAAAAGCTCAAGGTCCTCCATTCGTTCTCCATGACCTACAAATTTGATGGGCTTTCCAGACACCTGCATGATTTGTTAAGCATTAATGTTTTTTACACATATCAGCTGAAAGTTAGGGCAAAAGCTACAGAGGCACAACATAGCTAACTAATGATTTGGAATTGACCATACATAAGCTCAAACAGTACCCTGATGATAAACAGAGATTTTTCCTTGATAAATGTAACATAAAAGTGAGAGGATTACTGTGAAGATATACACACAAAATGAAAGAAGGTGAACAAGAGGAATTTGTACACCGAGACAACATAGATCTAGAGTAAATTCAAAAGAATATAAAAGAGATGATAAGCATTCACAAGTATTAGGAAAGTTTTCGGGCAAATAGGACCTCTTTAACACTTAGTGCTGCTCCACCCCTGGAATCACCATCCAGTTTAGTCAATATAGCACCAGTGATACCAATCTCAATATTGAAAGTGGTGACCAATGCTGCATCTCAGAAAAAGTAGTGTAAGCGACTGTTATGACTATCAAACAATAGTGATTCTTAAGCTCCTATATTTTATAGGACTGGCATATAGAACATGTCCTGCTGTAAAAAAATTGTCATGTAGTAGAATTTGAAAACCATAGAAAATGTTCTGGTTGTTCGTGTTGCATTGCTGCTATACCAACAAATAATGATTACATTTTGGCATTTAGCAAACAATATACTCAAATAGCAAGAGGAACAGATGGATACCTGCAGCTTCTTGTCCAGTCATAGCATCAACAACAAGCAGAACTTCTGTAGGATTAACCACCTTCTTCACTTCTTTCAATTCATCCATCATTGATTTGTCAATCTGAATGGCAAAGCAATGAGAAAATGATGCAAGTTGAATCATAAGACTGACCTGCCGAAGTTATGTACAGTGTAGTGACATGTCAACTAAAAACGAACATGAAATACACAGAAGACTGACCTGCAGTCTTCCAGCAGTATCCACTACAATGGCATCAATATTCTTTCTTTTCGCCTCCTCCAGGGCATTCTTGGTTATTTGTGCAGGTTTGGCCTCTGTTCCTTCTGAGTAAACTGGTACGCCGACCTGATAAAGTCCAAAAGATTCCCATCTAAAGACAAACTGTAGTAGTGCATTCAAAAAGTAAATGCAGCATGGTGGGTTTAACTTTTAAGTTTCAAAATGATCTGGGGACTGGGGGTATATGTTTTACAGCTGCTATGCACAATTCTTATATGTCAAACAAGCAGTACACTTAAGCAGTTAGACTTGATCAAATAAGTACCTGTTCACCCAATATAGTGAGTTGATCAATGGCGGCAGGCCTGTAAACATCTGCAGCTACCAGCAGACAA
>KE371174.1:154728-166125 GCA_000418225.1 Zizania latifolia | reverse complement strand
TCACAAAGGTTGTGATCAAACCCTAGAAACTTCACGAGTGGTGCTAGCACGCCGGCGTGGAGTGTTTCCATTCCTGTACGTGTGGACTTCGTGGAGGTGCTGCTCAAATAGCAGCACTCGTCGTCTTCTTCGTGTGAAGATCACTGGACTTCATCAACTTGATCGTTGGCGAACGGGCGAGGCAAGAAGGAAACGAGCGAAGACGTGCTTCTCCAAATCTTCTTCCGCTGCACTAGCGCGTCTCACGTTAGAAGGTAACGATCCATGATCCCTCACACGCATGGGTTCCTGGGCCAACGGGGTTAAAAATTAAAATTTGCTGGCTAGTGTAGCCTCTCCTTGTCCCTTCAAATTCTATGACACCAATGGCCCCTTCAAGCGTTTTGAGGTAACCGGTCTCAAACCCAAACCCAGCTTGATTAACAGGATCATACAAGCCACCATTCTTCCTAGGTGTGTGAATAATGAGGCTATGAGAGGAATAGTATGGCCTGTCATTGATGCTATCATGGAAGGCACTAGGTTTGATGTCATGGATTTGATCTTTGAGGAGATGTCTTAGGTGAAGGGTAGTTTCAGGTAGGGTCTGTACTATGCACCATATGTGATGAGACTTATTACCTCCAAGGTAGGGAATATCGGGCAAGACATGACACCACATTCTTTTTACTTGCCTAGAGTTCCAGCTCAGAAATGTTTGCCACCATCCCCTCCACCTCAGGATCAAGAAGATGACTTAGATGCAACTACTGGTCCATCATCTTCAAAATCCCCTCCTCATGTTTCATATGCTCCACATGACTTCTTTCAGCCTAAATATGCTTACTTTGGCATGGAACCACTGGCTTACTTTAATCCAGTAATGCAGTCACTCACAGAAGGATTCCAGAGAATGAACATGAACTTTGATAGCCTTCTCTCTGGACAGGTTCAGATGGAGAGTAGCATTTGGGAGCTCCAAGGAAATGTACAACACTTGAACACCACTATAGAGCACTTGGGAGGCAGAATGGATTCTTTGGAGGGCAGGATGTCTAGCATGGAGAGTTCACATGCTTTAGTCTATCGCCGCTGCCACAATTTCATTGATGCACCTCCTTCTCCTCCTTCTCAAGAATGAAGATTTTGGTCCTTGATGCCAAAAGGGGGAGAAAAGAGCAAGAAGAACTTGAAGATCACAAGAAGCTCTTGGTTGGGATTTGAAGTAGGCTTAGTATAAGCTAGGAGGTTGGGCTATCTATTTATGTAATGGTTGGGCTACTACTCTATCTATTTGTGTGATTTGAAGTTGAACCTTATTTGCTCATTTGAACTCTATGTGGATGGTTGAACTATTTTGTTGCTTAATTGGTGTTATATGCTTACTCCTTATTTTGTGATGCTTGTGATCATGTATATTCTTATATCTTCTTGTCATGTGCAAAATATGGCGTAAACTCCTTCTAAAGTCTTTGGACCCTTGTATCTTGTATGCATGTGTTTAGGGGGAGCTTATACTATATTTTGCATATGTGAATCACTCGTTATTCAAATCATACTCTATATGAAGTGTTTGTCAGCAATTACCAAAAAGGGAGAGATTAAAGCATCTAGACCCCTAGTGTGGTTTTGGTAATTAATGACAAATGTGATTTGTGGACTAATTATTCTTTGTAAGTATGTTTGAGATAAGCTAGGTCCACAAGCATGAAGCGCAAAGGATGAAGCGCCCCATTTTAAAATGTTGACGGCAAAGAAAAGGTTAAGTGAAGGTAAAAGAGGCTAGTCTAGGTTTGATCAAGGAGATGGAATGATCAAATAGGCTAGAGTTTGTTTTTGTCTTTGCCGTTCTATTAAGAGGGGTTGCAAAGTAAAGCTAAAGTTGATTATATGCCACTCAGACTTTGCATCCATATAGAATAGTGTTTTTGTTCGCGCAGTCCTTGGAACTTCGGTCAGACCGAAGGTGTGAGTTTGGTCAGACCGATATTTTTGCCGGTCTGACCGAAGTGGATACATAACCGTGTTTTGGGTTGTCCAAGTTTTCGAGCCTAAGTCCCCCATGGGCTGTCTGACCGGGCTTGAGGCCGGTCTAACCGAAGTGGCTATCACATCATCACTAACGGTCACTTTTTGAGCCGTTGAGCAAAAGTTCGGTCTGACCTAGAATTGTACTTCGGTCTGACCGACAGTGTGCAGAGTTTGGGGATTTCGACCCCAACGACTAGTTTTTGGTGTGGGGGCTATATATACCCCCCACCCAGGAGCAAGAAATTCTTCTTGGCACCTTGATCATTAGCTAACACCCTTGCACACTCTCTCACACACATTTGAGCACTAGAGGCATCCTTGGTGTTGAGAGAAGAGAGAGCCAAGAGATCAAGTGCATTGCATTCTTGTGATAGTTTAAGTGGCATTTGATCATCTCCAAGCTTGTTTTGCAGCTTCTTACTCTTAGAGGTTGCCGCCTCCTAGATGGCTTGGAGGAGTTGCCCGGTGATCTCTCCAAGAAGCGTGTGGAGGAGACCCGGTTGTGATTGTGAATAGCTCGGTGTTCGCCACCTCCGAAGGGGAGCAAGAACAACCTTAGTGATCGGGGCTTGGGAAGTCTCTCCAGATCCACTCCCACTTTGCCCACTCCTTGACGAAGGGGTTTGGAGGCTCGATGGTTGAGAGGAGGAGTAAGACTCGCCTCAACGGTGACGTAGGAAGCCGGCAAGCTTCCGAACATTGGTGAAACAATTCCTTGTCTCACTTGTGTTATTTATTTTGAGTAATTTACTTTGAGCTTTTTACTTAGTAGAATTGCTTGAGCCTCTATCACCCTAGGCTTGCAAAACTTTAATTAGTTTAGTTAGTTTTGTCACCCTTGAACCAAGCCTAGCAACTTAGGTTAAGATTTATTTAGAAAAAAATTTAAATCGCCTATTCACCCCTCCTCTAGTCGACATCTTGATCCTACACACGGCGAGAACCGGAGCCACAATACCGACTCCTGCAAGGCTATACTGGCCTTGCGAGGAGATTACCTCGAGCGCACCGCGGGTCAAGGGACGACTGATTGGGCACCCAAAGATGCCCGGCCAGAGCACATCTAGGCCGTGGGCTGTGCCGAGCTAGGCGAAGCTCCACCCCGAGTCTCGGTGGTGAACTTAATGCCACCTCCAAAGGTCGAAGATGCACCGAGACCCCAAAAGCGTGCAGTGCTCCCAAAAGCGGAGCACTAGGGAACATGTCCCAGCGACGGAGACGTGACTATGTCCGTGAGGTGCGTCATATTGGGACCTCGACATCAGCTGTAGCAGTGCTAGAATAGGCCCACGTGCCAATCTCCTTTATAGTCGAAGACATTGTTGGGATTAAGTTCTCACATGCGGACCCCCTCGTCATCTTCGCTAACATTTTCGGCACCGAGGTGCGGCGCGTGCTCATCTACGGAGGTAGCTCGGTGGACATTATCTTCGTGCACGCCTTCGATCATCTTTGTATCCCTCGGAAGCATCTCCTTCCTGCTGCAAGGCCTCTGTAAGGTTTTAACAGACCGCCCCTCAAAGCAATATGCGAAATTAGCCTCGATGTCCGCTTTAGGGAAGGCAACCTCGCACGTTTGGAGGAAGTTATCTTCGATATCGTCGACGCCCCCTACACCTACAACGCCATTCTCGAGAGGGGTGCGTTGAACCAGTTCAGAGCCATAGCGCACCACAACTACCTTTGCATGAAGTTGCCCACGTAGGGGGGAGTTCTCACTGTACTGGGTGATCAAAGTGTGGCACGGAGAGTGGAGTACAGCCATGCAGCCTACTTCGAGGCGCACCTAGTGCATTCTATGGAGCTCTAGCCCAAAGCAGCAAGCCAGCCTCCTAAAGCCATGAAGGGATCAGCGGTCAAGCCCCACCCGGACAGAGAGGTTGTCACGAAGACACTCGTCGAAGGCACTATCACAAAAACAAGCTTTAGTGATGGAGCTTTACTGACGAATAATTGATGCGCATCGCTAATACACTTTTAGTGACATGCCATTTTGGACGCGTCAGTGATATTGCCTTATTAGTGATGGGTTGTAATTTGGCTCGTCACTAAAGAGAGGGGCACCCCCATTAGTGACGGGTCACAGTATGACCCATCACTAATGGGGGTGACGGGCGGCAACTATCGCCCGTTACTACTGATCCAGTGACGGGCGATAGTTTTCACCCATCACTAATGGCTAAATCATTAGTGACGGGCAGAAATTATAGCCCCTCGCTGATGATGTTTATAAATAGGTGGACGTCAACAGAATGCTTTCATATCGTGCAGAACCCTAAACCCTAGCGGCCATGCCTTCTCCTCCGTAGTCGTTCTGCCGTCACGCTCCACATGTTCCGCCCTCATTCTCCTTCACTGTCGTGGCCTCCATCCCCTCACGGCCTCCTCTGATGTTCTCCGTCCCGTCGCGGCCTCCTTCGCCGGCCTCCGTCCCCTCGCGGCCTCCTCTGTCAGTCTCCGTTCCGTCGCCGAGCCTCCTCGCCACCGCGTCGTGCATCTTCCTCCTAAGGTTCTCCTCAACCTCCTCGTCCTCCTACTCCTCCGTGAATATGTATGTTTCTTAGTGAATATGTTGCTTTGTGAATATATTGCTTTGTGAATATGTTGCTTTGTGAATATGTTGCTTTGTGAATATAACATAAATTAGGGACACTAGTAATAGGGTTAACACAAGTAGTATTGTACTTTTTTATCGTTGTCAAATATAACATGAATTAGGGACATGTATTAGGGTTTACGCAAGTAGTATTGTACTTTTTTCATTGTTGCCAAATATAATATAAATTAGAGACATGGCAAGCCTCCCAAGTAATCAACATGGCACGCCCACCAGACAACGTGCTTCCACTAGTAGGTGGATCCCTACGGTACCAACTTATGTTCTTGATAGTTGCTTAATAAAGATCAATCATCTAGTCAACAGTGGGCGTCACCAGGTTTATACATTGTACATTGCATATTCTGTTTATGTGCTAATAAAACTAACAAACTGATGACATATTATCTTACTGTTATAGTTTATATCAAAAAACTTTGGTGATATCAATAACATTCACGCTAGTGACACCCTTAAGATATTAACAAGAGATGGGTGCACCACAAAGGTTAAGGTTGCGAGCTGTGGAGGTAGGGTATGCCTCCACAAAGGGTGGCTCGAATTTAGTAAAAGAGCCAGCCTAACCCAAGGGGACTATGTTACAATAACAATGGGATAGGCTCCATTGACTATTATTGTTAAATTTTACACTAACTTTAGTGATGAGAAGGCTCCAACGGCCATAAAAGTAGAGGACAACGATAGTGGTATCGATCTATAGCAAATTGTTCAGGTACTAGACATGCATATTTGTTTATGTATTTAAATTGGTTTTTTATAATATCAGGAGAGGGTCCTAGCAATGCTGCGAGGAACAAGGGGAAATGGATAGCCAGGGAGGTCGACACCGACCAAATAGAACAATTGAAAAACATCTGTTATTTTGGTAATTCAATAGATATAACTCTATCAAGGAAGGCTCTCCTGCAGGACATCTCAGCAGGTTTATCCTCTGAGACTCGATTATATGTCTGCATAATAAATAACTCGATTATCAATAAGAAGTCGGTAGTAAGCTATTTGCACTAGTCGGTGGTTAACTAGATCATTTATGCACTTGGCCCTGTCTAACTAGCTTTGTTTAAATTTTATTGTTATAGTACTTTTTAAGGCAGTACTATGAGAAGTACATTACACCTCACCTACACTAGCAGACCACCAAGATTCAAGTGGCAGCAGCAGGGTCTGAGGCAATCCCAATTGCAGTGCATAAATCCACGGATGGACGGTGCTACCTAACTACTAGTTTTAGCCAATTTCTTTAAGATAACGCGTTAGAAGTTGGTACAGTATGTGTCTTCCATTTCAACATCAATAATGGTGTAATTGAGGCTGTCGTATATGTGGTGTAAACCTAGGGTACGATGTCTTCCTATCCATCTTCCTTTTTACACTGATAACCATTGTGCATATTGTACTGATTCTTTTTTCTTCAGGGAGGAGTACAGGGTGACCATAAAAAAGTCTACAAAACTAGACATATACAGCCTTAAACAATTTGTGGTGGGTAGACAGAGAGAATTTCTACAGGACACTATTCAGGCTCTTCTGGAAGTTAGAAGTTAGGGAATGATGCTCTTATGGAACTTTGTTTTAGCCATGCAATTTCTTCGAAATAACGAGTTAGAAGTTAATATATGCGATATTAATTTGGTTATGAATCTTCTGTGATGAATTGTCTGTGTTTATTCTATGATAAATTGCCTGTGATGTGCTTTGGAATATAATGTTGAATATGTTAGCTGCCAAATCCTGGCTTTGATTTAGGATGTAGCCTAAAAACTATTATTTTTTAAGATGACCATAATATTAGTGAAGCCTCCTTTAGTGATGGGTGAATATTGTTCCTCGTCACTAAAAGTTGACCTTTTAGTGATGGGTAATTACCCGTCACTAATGATGTTACATCACTGACGCGATAAGAGTGACGGGAGACTTGCCCAAAACTAATAAAGGTTATTACTCGTCACTAATAGGGTTTTTTGTAGTAGTGAGGGGGGCTCGAATACCCCATTCAATTCGGAGGTGATCTGACTCCAGAAGATATGGCTTCGCTGGAGAGGACGATTCGAGGCAACCTCAACGTTTTTGCCTAGACAGATGAAGACATCCCCGGGGTCAACCAAAGCATCATCGAGCACTCTCTTCTGGTGAACCCTAAGGCCAGGCCAGTGCGCTAGGGGCTACGGAAGCTATCGACCGAGCGTGCAAGTTTGGCCAAGACCGAGGTGAAGAAGCTGCTTCGGGCTGGAGTTATACGGGAAGTCAGCCATATGGAGTGGATGTCGAACCCCGCATTTGTAAGAAAAAAGAACAAGAGAAATGGCGCGTGTGTATCGACTTCACCTCGTTAAATAAAGCGTGCCCCCGTGACCCGTACCCCATGCCTCGTATTGATCAGCTCGTCGGCTCTGAGCTACTAAGTTTTTGGTGCCACCAAGTGTGGCTAAAGCACGAAGATGAGGAGAAGACTAGCTTCGTTACTCCCTCAAGGGTCTATTGCTATGTATGGATGCCCTTCGGTTTAAGAAATGCTGGGGCAACCTTCTCTAGGTTAATTGCTAAGGCCCTAGTCCACCAAATGGAAAGGAATGTCAAAGTCTACATGGATAACTTTGTAATAAAAAGTGCAAAAAAGAGCGAGCATAGCATAGACTTAGCAGAGACATTCGAAAGCCTTTGAAGGGTAGGGGTCCGGTTGAATCCCGAGAAATGTGTCTTCGAAGCTCAGGCTAGCAAGTTTCTGGGGTACCTGGTTTCGAGTCGAGGTATCAAAGCCAGCCCAACCCAGATTAGCGCACTATAATGCATGGCACCACCTGAAAATTTGAAACAGGTTCAAAAACTTGCAGGCCGCCTCACAGCTCTTAGCAGGTTCTTGGCCCGCTCCGCTGAGCAGAGCCTGCCAATCTTTAAAGCGCTAAAAGGCTCTGAAGAGTTCGTGTGGACGCCAAAATGCCAGAAGAGCTTCGATGACATCAAGGAGTACCTCGCTGACCTAGCTACCCTCACTACCCCCTTCCAGAGAAGGGGTTGTTATTGTACCAAGCAGCAACGGCCTTCGCTATAAGTGCGGTGCTGGTACACAAAGTGGACGTCGAAGGCAAGTTGGTACAAAGGCTAGTTTATTTCATTTCCAAAACTCTATCTGGAGCCAAAACGAGATACACAGAGCTTGAGAAAATTGCGTACTCCCTCGTCATGGCTTCAAGGAAGCTTCGACATTATTTTCTCACACACAATATTATTGTGCTAACGTCGTATCCCCTCAGGGACATGCTTCGAAATAAAGATTCCACAGGAAGAGTGGAGAAGTGGGCAGTCAAACTAGCCCCCTTTGGTATAGATTTTACCGCCCACACCATGATCAAGTCCCAAGTAATTGCGGACTTCGTCACGGAGTGGACCCCTCCAGCCATCTGGTCTCCGAAAGCACCCAGTGAAGGTATATGGACTATCTATTTTGATGGAGCTTATCAAGCCTCCGGTGTAGGTGCCAGAGTTGTAATAATTTTCCCCTCTGGCTAGAAGGCCCTGTACTTTGTAAGGTTAAATTTAAAAGCCATAAATAATGTGGCTGAGTATGAGGACGTTTTGTTAGGCCTTCGAAAGGCACGAGCCCTAGGCGCTACCAGGGTACTTGTAAAAACAGACTCCTAGATTATCACTGGGCAATTAGACAAGAGCTTCCAAGCTCGACATCCAGACCTCGCCTAATATCTAGCCGAAGTGCGCAAGGCGGAGCTCGTGTTCAAAGGGATCTATATTAGAAGTATCTCGAGGGCTAAAAACCAGCAAGCGGATGCCCTCACCAAAGCAGTAGTCGGAGGCCAAGAACTCCCTGCCAGAGCATTCTACGAGGAGCAGTCTACTCCAACAGCAACAAAGCCAGAGCCTGTCAAAGTACTATGCGTACAGGCAGATGATTGGTGAAGCCCTATCATGGCAACGCTTCGAGACGAAAACATCCTACCTGAAGGCCCCGAGCTCACGAGGCTGCAACACAGGGTCCACAATTACTACCTCATCGACAACCTGATGTACAAGTCCGACATTTGCTCACCCATGCTGCGTTGCATCTGAAGAGCCAAAGGGCAGGACATACTTTGAGGCATCCACGAAGGTCTGTGCGGGAGCCATCTTGCACCTCGGGCGCTTGTGGGCAAAACTCTTCGGCAGGGCCTCTATTGGCCCACCATAATGGCCGATGCCGAGGCCCTGGTTGGCACATGCCAAGGCTGCCAGTGGATCCTACTCTGCTGTAGGTCATTGCGCCAGTATGGCCCCTTGCCCGATGGGGCATGGATCTGATCGAAGCATTTCACAAGCAAAAGGGAATTTGAAGTTTGCAGTGGTAGCGGTTGAGTACTTCTCAAAGTGGGTTGATGCAGAACCCCTGACGATGATAACTTCGAAGAACATCTAGAAGTTCTTCTGGCAGAATATAATTTGCAGATTTATAGTACCCAGGCAGCTGACGATCGACAACGGAACTCAGTTTGATGTAGAGCCCTTCAAAGCATTCTGCGAAGGTCTCAGCATCGAATTGTGCTTCATCGCGGTCAGACATCCGTAATCCAATGGAGCGGTCGAAAGGGCTAACGGTAATATTTTATCAGGCTTCAACCGCCGGATCGTGGGCCTCGCCAAAGGGCTATAAGTTGAAGAATTGCCAAAGATCTTGTGGTCCATTCGAACCACCCAAGCTCGGTCCACAGGCTTCACCCCTTTTCGGCTACTGTTCGGCGACGAAGTATTGACCCCTAAAGAGCTAAGGGGGGCTCGCTGCGGACATTGCTCTAGGAGGGCAACGGCGAACGAGCAGCCTCGCTTGAGTTTATAGAAGAAACAAGGCTTCGAGCTATAGCCAATTTGGCAAAGTACCAAGATCAAACGAAGGCATGGTACAACCCTAAAGTGAAACCCAACATCATATAGCCTGGACATCTGGTGCTTCGGAGTGTTCTTACGCCCGAAAAATTGAGCAACAAGTGGGAAGGGCCCTCCGTTGTGCTTCACTCGAACCGACTAGGCTCGTTTAGGCTGTCCACTCTCGAAGGAGAAGAATTGAAGTACACCTGGCATGCGGAGCACCTTCGGCGATACTACGCTTAGTTTCATGCTAAAGCAATATTACGAAGGTTCCTTCGAATAAAAGCCCTCAAGGGCAATTTCTATACGAAGGAAATATGCATCCCCCAGGGAAGCGGTTCACATTCGACCTAGCCTCGAGCTTATTGTCATACCGATGGACGCATCATGACGACAATGTAGCTTCGATGCTTAGATAGTATGCATACCCATTTCCGCTACCCGAAGCCCCAAGCTTGGCGTGAGACAAATAAAGTCTAACACACGTAAGAGTGCATTGCATTCTGGTGTGAAGCCCAAAGCTTAATGCTTGAGGGTCACCCCGAGTATAGCTAACAGCACTGACTTCAGGCTCCGTTGTGGACCCTAAAAAATCTGGTGTGATTTGCTCCACCATTATCGCTACAAAGTGCCCCCAGACCCAGAGCGGTATAAATCAAGAGATTCCAAGTGAACAGCTCAAAGCATCCTAAAAGGTCCAAAGAGACCAAACATTCGAAGCCCAGTCTTCGAACGAAGCATACATCCTTGTGGCTCCATGCCATGCGCGAAGCCATTCTACGATGCATTAATATTGCTCGTACCGCGCATTCGCTAAACTCATATCCACCACGAGCAAGGGGGAGCAAGTAGTGCGTTCGAAGTGTGCTTTGGCATAAGTTGATACATAACGATGGCTAGGCTACACATCGAACGGTGCAATACGTCAAAATGCACTTTTATTCACGAGCCATTTGAATTACAAATATGAAGTACCACATCGAGTACACTTCGATTACAAACAAAAAAGAAATACATTATGAAAAGGTACTATCAAAACCTAACAGCCAGTGGGCACGCTGTTGGGTTATGGAGAGGCTACGCTAGCGCTAATTTCAAAAATTTCACCCCGTTCGCTCAGGAACCATGCGTGTAATGGGATCATAGATCATTACCTCAAGCCACGAGACACGCTCGGGCAGCGGAAGTAGAGTCGATGAAGCACGTCCTCGATTGGCCTCTCCTGGCTCCGTCCGTTCGTCTGCGGCGAAGTCAACGTAGTCTAGCGATCTCCACGGGAGAAGATCAGCACCGATGTAGCAGCGGTGCCTCTATGGTATCCACACGTACACGGACGGGATCACCTCTCACCGGTATGCTAGTACCGCGCAGGAGATTAGGGGAGAGATCGCTACAACCGATGTAGCTAGGAAAGGTGGCAGCTAGGGTTAGATCGAATCAACAGCAGCATTTTCGTCCTAGCCTCTCCTCTCCTTATATAGGGCCCTCTCATGGGCCTTTAATCAGTATTAAAGCCCAACAGATCTAATATGTTCATCTGGCCTAGAACTTTTGGTCCTAACCGGAACTTCCAAAAATAACATTCTGTCCGAATTTATTTCTGCTCGGAACTTCTGGCCTAACTGGAACTTTTGGACCCCCGGAACTTCCGGCCTAACCGGAACTTCTGCACTCAGAACTTTTGGTCCAACCAGAACTTCCAAAAATAACATTCTGCATCGAATTTATTTCGACCCAGAAGTTCTGGTTCCACCCTGAGGAGTCATGGTATGAACCATGAGGTGATGAGTGCTTGTCAACCGGGTGATGAAGATTGGACGATGAGGATGAAGGAGGAAAGGATGAGAAGACTCGACCGTGACGGAGCTGTCGTGCGACTCAGGTACACGGACGGGCGTCGGCCGGGCAGAGGGGTCACG
>KE371174.1:124245-144846 GCA_000418225.1 Zizania latifolia | reverse complement strand
AGTAGAATATCTGTTGCTATTCTTGAAGAGTGCTTTTGAGGAGGTTTTGAGATATCAGCTTGCCTGGTGTGATCTTTATCGCACAATCTTGTGCTGAGCTTTTTTAAGTCACTTGCAAGGCTGATATTCTCGTTGTTAGAAGTTTTGGGGGTAGTTGTATTTTCCACTGCGTTTTAATTTGCGCCCATTCACCCCCTCTGGTCGTCTTTTCGGTCCTACACACCCAGAACTTCCGGTTCGTCCAGAATTCACCTTTCATGCATGCTCGGAACTTTTGGTCCAACCAGAACTTTCGGTTCCTCCAGAAATTGAAACTAAAACTGGGGCTAGCCTGGAACTTCTGGTCTAACCAAAACTTCTGGATGCTCTAGAACCTAGAACTTCCGGCCTCAAGCCAGAACTTCCGGTTCCTAGAATTCTCTTGGACATATTTTCATCAATCTTCCACTTGCACGAGAGCCAATTCTTGCGAGATTTAAATCACATCCCCTTAAGCGTGCTACCCGATAGGTTCATATGCAAACGGCCGCTACCCAGAAACCCTTTTTGAATCGCCGATCAATAGCGATACCTAGCAGCACATATTGACCCCCAAAAGAATACAAAATTAAAATCATATTTTCTGAACCTTGATATACTCACGCACCAATCCCTTTACCACACGACATCAGTCAAGCTCAAGGCGAGATTCGTGTCACCCTTGTTAATAGCTCGATACTTCACTCGATCAAGTAGTGGATTAATCATGATCAACTCTTTGATCATAGTGTCTTGGCCATGCACTTTTCCAATACAACTATCTCGAGGGGCCCAGAGACGTCTCTCCCGTTATTTGAGAGGGGTAAATTCCATTTTGACCGCTCACATCCCACGATATGTTTCATAACACATCCGAAAGCAACATTTATAACTATCCAGTTATGGAATAGCGTTTGGAAACCCCTAAGTGTGCACTGTACATTCTGGAATCAATGATGATCTCAGGTCTAAGGATTCTGTCGGTACACCATTTGAGATGACAACTGATGGCATATCATGAATAACAATCCCAGTAGTATCGCAAAGTGGGTCTATCCAACTCCATGTTCACTAACATGAGTCCACATCACTGATTTGACATCTCCATGTCTATGATCAGTGAAACATTATCATCAATCAGACAAATATGTTAATCTATAAATCATCACTGTCCCACATGATGATATGAGATTAGGGATCGTTTAGAATAACATCATCATAAAACTAAGAGTTTCACAAATAAGTAACATACTTGCTGATCAATGTAACAGATATTTATTCAAGGAACAAGATAACCAATTATCCAAATATACATTGGCATAGACAAGACACATTTTCTCACATACAATAGACTCACTCACGTAAATATCTAATACCCATAGAGCTCAAATGCGCCTCATGTTTGGGCTGAGAGAGAGGCTTCGTCAATGGAACGGCTATGTTCAAATTCGTGTGCACCTTGCATATCTTTACATCACCTCTATCTATAATCTCACGGATGAGATGATAACACAAAGTATGTGCTTGGACTTCTAGTGCGACCTAGGCTCCTTGGCTTGCGCAATGGCACCACTATTATCATAATAAAGGTCTACTAGACTGGACGCACTAGGGACAACACTCAGCTTAGAAATAAACTTTCTGATCTAAACTGCCTCCTTCATAGCTTCCGAAGCTATAACATACTCGGCCTCTGTTGTTGAATCTGCAACCGTTTCTTGTTTGGAACTTTTCCAGCTCACTGCGCCTCCATTGAGGCAGAACACGAATCCAGACTGCGAACGTGAATCGTCCTTGTCGGTTTAGAAGCTAGCATCGGTGTAACCATTTACAACGAGCTCCTCCTCACCTCCATAGACCAGGAACATATCCTCAGTTCTTCTCAAGTACTTAAGGATACTCTTTACTACCACTCAGTAACTTTCACCTGGGTTTGACTGATATCTGCTCGTAACACTTAGAGCATAAGAAACATCTGGGCACGTACAAAGTATGGCATACATGATGGATCTGATTGCGAAGGCATACGGGATCGCGCTCATCTTCTCCAGCTCATCAGGTATCGAAGGACAGACTCTTGCTGAGAGAAACACCATGTGACATTGGCAGAAAACCTTTCTTGGTATTCTGTATATTGAACAGTTTCAATAACTTATCAATGTGCAAGCTTTAGCTTAATCCAATTAACCTTCTCGACCTATCTCTATAGATCTTTATGCCCAAAATGTATGCTGCCTCTCTAAGATCTTTCATTGAGAAACTTTTTCTCAACGAAGACTTTACAGCATCTAGCATAGGAATATCATTTCCGATCAACAATATGTCATCTACATACAAGACCAGAAATGCAAGTGAGCTTTCACTAGCTTTTTTATAAACACAAGGCTCTTCTTCATTCTTGATGAAGCCAAACGCTTTGACTACCTCATCAGAACAAAGATTCCAACTCCGAGAAGCCTGCTTCAGCCTATAAATAGACCTTTGCAGCTTGCAAACTTTCCTAACATTCTTTGAATCGTCAAGACATTCAGGCTGTATCACGTACACATCCTCACTTAGATTTCCATTAAGGAAAGTCGTCTTGACATCATTTGCCGTATCTCATAGTCATAAAATATGGTAATTGCTAGGATGATCCGAATAGACTTTAGTATTGCAACGGGCAAAAACGTTTCATCATAATCAACACCTTGAACCTGCCTGAAACCTTTCGCCACCAATCGTGCTTTATAGATGTGAACATTTCCATCAACGTCTATCTTTTTCTTAAAAATCCATTTACACTCAATGGTTTTCACACCATCAGGTGGATCGACCAAGTTCCAAACTTGATTCTCTCGCATGGATTCTAACTCGGATCTTATGGCTCCAAGCTATTTCTCAGAGTCTGGTCCCATCACCGCTTTCGAATAGGTCTTAAGTTCATCATTATCTAACAATAATATGTTGCGCTGCCAGTGGTTAGAAACGTAAACTTCTCGGGCGCACGACTCAGCCTTTCCGACCGACGTGGCGCTGGTGTCTCGGCAACAGGTTCTGCAACATCTTGCATATCGAGTTACGGTTCAATAGGAGCTAAAACACTTTCTAGTGGTTCTCGAACCTCTTCGAGTCGCACCGTGCTCCCACTAACCCTTTTCGATAGAAACTCTTTCTCTAGAAAAACATCATTCTGGGCGACAAACACTTTGCCTTCTTTCCGGTTATAAAAGTAATATCCTTTTGTTTTCCTAGGATATCCCACAAAGAAGCATTTATCCTATTTGGGAGTGAGCTTATCAGACGCCAAACGTTTTACATAGGCCTCACAATCCCATATCTTTAGAAAAGACAACCTGGGACGATTCTCAGTCCATATCTCATATGGTATCCTCTCTACATATTTAGATGAAACTCTGTTTAAAGTGAAAGCAGCAGTTTCTAAAGCGAATCCCCAGAAAGACAATGGAAGATCAGTTTGACTCATCATCGACCGGACCATGTCTAACAAAGTTTGGTTCCTCCGCTCGAACACCCCATTCCATTGGGGCGTGCCAGGTGGAGTCAGCTGCGGAACAATTCCATACTGCTTTTGATGATCAATAAACTCATGGCTCAAATATTCACCTCCACGATCCGATCGTAGAAATTTAATTGTCTTGCCTGTATGATTTTGTACCTCATTCTAGAACTCCTTAAACTTTTCAAATGATTCCGACTTATGCCTCATTAAGTAGATGTAACCATATCTACTAAAGTCATCAGTAAAAGTTATGAAGTACCGAAAACCACCTCTAGCCATAGAACTCATTAGTCCACATACACCAGTATGTACAATGGCCAACAATTTATTTGCCCTCTCACTTTGAACAGTGAAAGGAGTCTTAGTCATTTTGCCAAGTAAGCAAAACTCACATGTGTCAAATAATTCGAAATTAAATGACTCCAAAAGCCCATCTTTATGGAGCTTCTGCATGCGCTTCTCATTTATGTGACCCAAACGACAATGCCAAACATAGGTGGGATTCAAATCATTTAGCCGCGGCTTCTTGGTATTAATGTTATAAACATGTGTGTCCTCAATATTCAGACTATATAAGCCACTCAACAATGGATAAACACCATAGAGCATACTATTCAAAAATATCGAACAACACTTGTTCTTTATTACGAATTCAAAACTGTCTTCCTCTAAACATGACGAAGAGATAATGTTTCTGTCCAAGGCGAGAATAAAATAACAATTATTCAGTTTCAAAACTAATCCTAAAGGTAGCGACAAAGAATAAACGCCGACGGCCAACACAGCAACTTTTGCACCATTGCTAACGCGAACATCCAATTCGTCTCTTGCACACTTTCTAGTCCTTTTCAGCCCCTGTAATGATTTGCAAGTGTGAATTATTGATCCGGTATCAAATATCCATAAATCACTTGGACGAGTAGCAAGATAAATTTCAATAACATTTATACCTGAAGTGGAAGTCATACTTTCCTTCTTTTTCTTTTGTTCTTCCAAGTATAACTTGTAATTCCTTCGCCAATGGCCAGGCTTGTGTCAGTGGTGCCAAGTGTCAGAGTTAGCAGGGCCCAACTTAGACTTTTTAGTTGGATTAGACTTAGAGCTCGAGATCACATCTAAAGCTTTAGCCTTTCCCTTACGCTTTCTCTTCTTACTTTCCTTTTGAACCATAATTACATGACTAAGATTTTTCTTAAGGCTTTCCTTAGCTATCTTGAGCATCCCATGCAATTCAGTGATGCTCTTCTGCATGTCATTCATATGAAAATTCAGAATGAACGGCTCGAAGCTCGCAGGGAGCAACTGTAGAATCACATATGTGGCCAAATCTTTATCAAGAGTAGACCCAAGTTTTTCTAGGTTCTCAATGTAATCAATTATCTTGATCACATGAGGACTCACTGGACTGCCTTCCGCTAACCTGCACGCAAACAAGGACTTTGAGACATTATACCTCTCAGTCCGTGCTTGGTTCTCAAACATGCCTTTGAGTCCCAAAATCATATCGTAGGCATCCCTGTCTTCGTATTGCTTCTGAAGCTCAGAGGACACACAGGCAAGCATGAGACAACTGACATCAACTGAATCATTGGCGTGCTTCTCATAAGCCCGCCTATTAGCAAGCGGTGTATCATCCGTTGGTTCATCAGAGTGGGGTTCCTCTAGAACATAGTCATTTTTCTCCTGCTTAAGAACAATTCTCAAGTTTCTGTACCAGTCAATAAAATTTGTTCCAGATAATTTCTCTCTCTTTAGGATAGATCGCAGATTAAAAATGGAAGTGTTCTTTGCAGTAGGTGCCATGATCTACAATAAAATACAAGGTTTAGCACTATGCTATATTGATCTTCTATCAAATAAAAGATGTACCACAATATGTAAAATAATCGCTTTTCCTCTAACGACACATTGTGGGACAAGATCCATATTCATTGAACTCCTAGTGAGCTTTGGCATCACTGCTAGAAGATTAGTGACATAGGTAAGCAACACTTGCTAATCACATTATATATGACTCTTGTTCGTTTGGGTAGCATCCGATGCCTGACTCCCAACTCCATGCCCCAAAGCCCAAAACCGTTTTGATAGCTTTGTTAAGCAAACCAATACTATACATGTGGTTATCCGACATCCACCCTAACTGGTCAAGATAAAAGACGACACCCTGCTTTGGCAGATCCACCATCGATGATTGAGAACCTTGGTAGGTGCAGCTATTGAAAAAAGCATCAATACTTAATTTTCTGAGGGAAACTATTCTAACATGGTAACGATGCCTATCGCACACGGAACATTAAAGAATAGTACGACAGGAACATAAGTAAACATCACAGGCAATCATATTAACTGTGACATAGTATGACCCTCTCGCATGGTAATCTCTATCTTCATGGTTCCTGTCCTTCGGGTTATCACGCTTCAGGCCTCCATAAACTTGTATCAGTCTATTACATCTAATAGCACTATACTAATTACATGAGCAGAAGCACCACATGTCGACGCGCAGGTCATACAACATTTGAACAGCCTTGGGCTGTAATTGACCATGGCACGCAGGCCATGAAAATTACAAGCGAGCATCATATACTTTGCAAGGCCATACCAGTCACAACATTCTCTGCAAAAACGAGTTAAGCAGAATCTGCGCGTGTCTAAAAAACATACCTAGAACTTCTAGCTCAGAGGCCCGGAACTTCCGGTTGACGGGCCTGGAACTTCTGACTCAGGGCCAGAACTTTCAAAATCAACCTTCTGACACGAATTTATTTTGGCCCGGAACTTCCAGGTCACACCCAAAACTTTCGAAAATAACCTTCTGACTCGAAATTTATTTCTGTTCAGAACTTCCAGTCTAGCAGGGAACTTCTGGACCCGGAACTTCCGGTCTAACCGGAACTTCCGAAAATAACACTCTGTATCGAAAATTATTTTGGCCCAGAACTTCCGAGTCATGCCCGGAACTTCTGAAAATCCGACGAAAAACAATAGATCCAATCTATTTCCACCACATATCACCCATATGTGATCGAACACTATGCACGTAGGCTCTGATACCACTGTTGGGTTATGGAGAGGCTACGCTAGCGTTAATTTCAAAAATTTCACCCCGTTCGCCCAGGAACCATGCGTGTAATGGGATCATAGATCGTTACCTCAAGCCACGAGTCCCACTCGGGCAGCGGAAGTAGAGTCGATGAAGCACGTCCTCGATCGGCCTCTCCCGGCTCTGTCCGTTCGTCTACGGCGAAGTCGACGTAGTCCGACGATCTCCATGAGAGATCAGCACCGATGTAGCAGCGGTGCCTCTACGGTATCCACACGTATAGGACGAGATCACCTCTCGCCGGTATGCTAGTACCACGCGAGAGAATAGGGGAGAGATCGCTACAACCGATGTAGCTAGGAGAGGTGGTGGCTAGGGTTAGATCGAATCAACAGCAGCCTTTTCGTCCTAGCCCCTCATCTCCTTATGTAGTGCCTTCTCATGGGCCTTTAATCAGTATTAAAGCCCAACAGATCTAATCTGTTCGTCTGGCCTAGAACTTCCGGTCCTAACCAAAACTTTCGAAAATAACATTCTGTCTGAATTCATTTCTACCTGGAACTTTCGGCCTAACTGGAACTTCCGGAACTCCAGAACTTCCGGCCTAACCAGAACTTCTACACCCAGAACTTCTGGTACAACCAGAACTTCCAAAAATAACATTCTGTATCAAATTTATTTTGACCCGAAACTTCTGGTTCCACCCAAAACTTCCGGTTCGTCCAGAATTCACCTTTCAGGCATGCCAAAACTTCTGGTCCAATCAGAACTTCCGATTCCTCCAGAAATCAAAACTTAAACTGGGGCTGGCCTAGAACTTCTGGATGCTCCAGAACTCGGAACTTCCGGCCTCAAGCCAGAACTTCCGGTTCCCAGAATTCTCTTGGGCATATTTCCATCACACGCCTCGCTGAAATTATGGGTCCTCGTTTCTTCTTGCTCGTTTTGGCACAAGGACCCCTTGGCTTGAGGAGGCTTCACCGCTGCACGAACAACCCCGCTTCGCCACTTGCTGGACCCTTCACTCTTCTTGAAGATCGGCCTAGGTCTGAGTCGTGGGAGGACACGAGTCGAATGTCTAAAAATCAAGCACCTCATCATCAACTACCTCTAGTTCTCGTGGGGACTACGTTCCTCCGGCTTCGGGGACAGCATCATCAAATCCAGCCAAGTTGGGGGAGGATGAGGGGCTTCAAAGGGGCTCCATCTTTACCGGAGCTAACAGTTCACAAGTGACTTCAGCTAGGACTTCGCCAGCAGTGCCCCACGGTATTTCAAATTGTGGTCAGCCCTTGGCCCTAGCTACTTCATAAACTATCTATTGATGACGAAGTGCTTCTAACGCTTCGAGTACCTCGACATCGATATCAGTGTTCACGGCTTGATCCTGAACAAGTCTAAAATGCCCCCGCATTTCATTAATGCTTTGTTCAAAATTACATCGAAGTATTACATCAAATGTTGCAGGAGAGCCTAAGGTCTACACCTTTGGGGGAGGAGGGTCCGAGGCCGCCGAAGGGGTCACTGCGGGCGAAGCTTGCTGTCCCGCTTGTCAGTGACAAGTCTCTTGCAGGAGCTCAAGGGCCGCATCCTTCGCTTGAGTCCTCTAAGGCCCTTGGAGCGCACACCAGGCTCAAACCACCTCCGGCGCAGGTAAGAGCAGTTGCGGACCGTCAAAGTTGACATTCGCCACAGAGGTCACGGTGTCGAGGTGCTAGTTGCCCGCTTCGTGGAGAAGCTGAAGGACTCCCTAGCCTGCCACCCTTCCTGCCGTCATGGTGAAGCCCGCCAAGGTTTTCTCCGTGATACTGGCGGCGGTCTGGAGGAACCCAAGACAAAGCCAGACCGGATCCCTAGCGTCGAAGTCCATGATCCGGCACACAGTCCCTAGGCGTGTTAAGACACTGCTAAGTGTGTCTATCATCAGGGTGGCCTCCCGGGTGGCTTAGGCTCTCTCGGCCTCCAAGATTTCATTAGCAGAGCGGAGCCTCTCGACTTCGGCCTCTAAAGACTTGTTGGGCTGGCGAAGCTCTTCCGCTTCGATGGCCGCCATAGCTCAGGCTTCGCGCTCTTGCCGAAGCTCACCCCTCAGTGTGTCGGTGGCTGCCTCAGCCTATCGGTGCAGCTGGGAGGCCTCCGAAGCCTATCAGCGGAGATTTTTGATCTCCTGCCCAATGAGGTCCTCTTGGTGGTCGACGGTACGGGCGGCTCTATGGAGCAAGGCGAAGGCCTGCGAAGGGAGAAGGTTTTTTAGAAGAAAAGGCGAACCACACCTATGCTTCACATACTTGAAGCAGGGTCTCTTCGGCAGCCGCAGTAAGGTCCCCGTGGTGATACTGAGATATCTCTGCCACCACGTCACACCTGGCGAGGCCCTCGCTGCCCTGAAAGAAATGCGACACTATCTCGCCGAGCGGTGCCCCCGGCGAGATGAAGGGCCTCAGCAGAGGGACCCTTCTTTCCACCCCCTCCAGCGCTAGGCTCCGAGCGATGATCACGGTGCCTTCATTCGAAGAGGCCGCGTGGGTCGTGTCATCTCCGGCCTCCTCCTCCTCGTCATCATCTGAAGAGTCTTCGCTAGACTCTTCCCTATCCCCCTCGCTGGCGTCTTCTCTAGACCCCTCCGTCACTTCTGCCGCCCCATCATCTTTATCCTGATCGGTGTTGTGGTCCACCTGATTAGTGACGATGCCATGATGGAGTCTGAAGAAAAGATTAAGTCAGAACAAGTGGCGAAGAGACTGCAAGGCATCTGGATTTATCGCTTACCTTCGATCTTCCTCGGAATAGGGGAGAGGTTCGGGCAGTCCGAAGGGTCAAAGAGGCCTAGCCAGTCCGCCTCTGTTTGGACTGCCAAGGCCACCAATCCCAAACCCTGGTTCGGGTCCTGGGGGATCCCTCCAGTTGCTGTTGCGGGGGGCATACTTGTGGCTAGAAGTGGCCTCACGTTCGAAGCCCCAATAGCCAAAGCCAGAGGCGGTGATCCTGAGGGCTCCCTAGAGCCAGTTGGGCCACGCAGGCGCTATGGCGATGAAGTCGGCTACTCTTCGTCATCATCAGGCCTCTTTTGCTTCAAGCCCCCGCCGGAGGTCACGGGCTTTGGGAGCTCCGGAGGCTCCCTGGCCCCAAGGCGGAGCCATACCCGGTTATACCTCTCTCATGTTCCGATGAGGGCGAGGCGCTTCATTTTTTCATTCGTACTCGGGGGGCTACGACTCGTTCGGCCGCTTTGACCACCTTCTTCGACGTCAACTCGACCCGCTTGGTTGCAATTTGAACGTCAAAGTTAGCAGAGCCATTAGTAGTGCCTTCAGAGCACAAAAATGCAGGGTTTTGGAGACCCACCGATGATTTTCGAAGTGATCTCCTTTGGCTCACTAGGTACGGAGTCCACAAAAATGTCCTTTGGCCACCGGAGTAAGAGGGGGCTGATTTGAGGAGTGGTGAACTCTTTGGCCAGATCCCTCATGCTCATCCTTCGGGTCACCATTCACAGGAGTTGAACCCTAGATTTGATGGTGGACATGTCTGTCACCACCCTAGCTTGGCGGCGGTACATAATGTGGTCATTGGTGCTATGAAGAGAGGGAGTCCGTTCCGATGGAGATGTAGAACCATTTCTGGTCCCACTTTGAATACACCTGTCATTGGACGCCCTCACCGGGAAGCTGTCGCCGTATTCTTGGTGGAGCTAGAAGTTAACACTTCCGAAGGCCAAGACCCTAGTGACCCCGTTGTCACCAACCCTCCGCTTCGGCTGGCTGTTTGCGTCGTGCAAGGCCGCGAAGACGTTCGCGTGACCCTCGCACCCTTCCGCCCTCATGGCCCACACGAAGATTGCGAGGCGAGTGATGACGTTCGGAGATAATTGGAGAAGTTGGAGGTGGTACATTCGAAGTACCTCTCCTATTAGATCCATTGCTAGGATCCCGAGCCCGGCCTCTAGGAAGGCTTCGAAGATTATGGCCTCGTCGTCTCTCTGAGCGGGGACCACTTCGTGCTTCGGGATTTGGAAATTGATCGACTTGTAGACCTTCCCCGCGCAACTATCATTGATGGAGTCCAAAGTGGAGCGCGTCTTCTTCAGCTCGAGGGTTTGCTCGTACAGATCTATGGGAGGCCAGAGGTCGTACGGCCCGTAGTGCTTCGCTGCACCCTTCGGAGCCTCTGCAGCCGTTGCCTAGGCCTGCACCGAAGCGGACCCTCCGGTGGCTTGGAGGCTCTTGCCTATGGAGGACTTCTTCGTTATCCTGTGAAGCAGTGCTTTGCTTCGAGAAGAGGCGAAGGAAGAGCTTTGGAGGATGGGGGCTGAGAACCAAGCAGAGAGCAAGAGCGAGAGCGAGAGAAGAGGTGTGCTTGAGCATAACCTGAGCCCAGGGGCTGAGGGGGTTTATAGATGTGGTAAAAAGGCGTCCAGCGCGTTCTCCGAAGCCGTTTTTACCACACCGCAGGCGCCTTCCGCGGTCTATGATTGGTGGGGTCAAGGTAAAAAAGGCCGAGCGCATATAGCGGAGCGACGGTTCGTTTCTGGTATTTTGGCCCCATTCGGCGCCATTTGGGGTTCTGAGGGCATCCCATCAAGTTCTGTAGATCATTTAATGCTCGATCTGCGGCTAGTTAAAAGACGAGCTTTGGAATATATGGCTTCGAAGGGGACTGTTCGAAGTTATTATTCATCGAAGCATATTTTACCCCTTCCAACGAAGGGCCACATGCGTGGGGCTACTGTTAGAAAAAAATACTTTCGTCCTAACAAGACAATAATAACAAGGATTATGAAGCCCCTCAAATACTGAAGTCACCGCTTTGGCAAAAGTCCCCGCGAGACCTTCTGAAGGCTGACGGCTCGGAGCTGCTTGATATGTTGAAGCCCTCCTTCACCAAAAGGGCTGCGTAGCTCAAAATCACCCGGAGGTGACGTCGAAACCATGGGCTCCCCGTCCCCTAAATTGTCCCTATATAATTTATAATTCACTATGCAATACCGTAATAGTCAGTTGTGTGTAGGGGGTAAACTAGTATTATCCTGTTATTATCGTGTCTATAAATACCCTCCCCTTACATGGAGGAGGGGATCTAACACTTGTAAGGTTAATCAATACAACTCTATCTCGAAGGCTATTATCTACTTTGGAGGCCTCGGACATTGTTCGAACCCCTCTAAACACTTCAAACCCTTCGAGGTTCTAAACACTGAAACCTGTTGCGTATTTCTGTATTATGCCAACACCCACTAAGGGCTCCTTTGGAACCCAGATGAACAGAGAAAACGTAGAAATAGGATAGAAATGCATGTGAAAAATACAGGATTTGAAAACATTGGAAAAATTAGAGATGTGTTGTTTGGAACACATGAATTAACTAAATACAGATATTTTTCTAAATATTCATATTAAAATAGAATAAAGCTACTTATGTTGTTCTCACTTAAAGTTTTGAGCATTGATTTGCTTTGACTTAATAAAGGAAAGGAAAAAAGCGGTTGGAATGGATGTTTAAATTGCTATGCTTTTTCATATGAAATATAAGGAACTAAAAAATATCCTTCATTTTCCCATGCACTAATCCTCCAATCCAAATGAGTGAATAGTATCAATTCCTATAAAAATTTAAATCCTATATTTTTCATCTAAAAATCCTTTAAACTAAAGGAGCTCTAAAATTTTATTAAAAACACACCTGTGTAGTATTGAAACTGGATTAACTATGCATACTTTTATTTAGAAAAGGACTAGCGAGTTTTCTGTATTGTAGAAAAATTGTATACGCCCAATTCGTTGAGAAGAAGGGCGAACCTTTCGTGAGATTCTTATCGTCGATTTCTCTGGGGCTTGATTTTTTAGGAAAGAAGCCTGTCCATGCATTGACTCAAAAGTCTTGGAATCTAATCCTACATTTTAGTGCGTGTGATTGTGTGGAAGTTCCGTGCTTTGAGATGTGCTTTTTCCATCTAGAAAGATAAGACCGTCCATAAACATAGGACGTATAAATTTTTAGTGTAGTCTTCAACATGTAACTTTACCATTGATTTCTTAAAAAATATATCATCAACAATAATAAACGTAATATCAAATAAAAATGTTTTCATATACGAATTTGAATTTGACTATAAATATCACATACACAACATAAAAACTACATAATTTCAGCTTAATTATTGATCGAAAATTAAAAAGATCGATTTTTTTCAAATGCTTATATTTCTAGAGGAGGGAGAGATTATAGTGTAAGATATTTTTCGCACGCAGGGATTCCATGGTCGAGTGGGCATTCCTCTGGGTCGTTTTAGAGGAATGGCAACAAGCTCAAGATTCGGAAATTCTTGGATGTTGGCAGGCATTATGCTCACTTGGATACCCGGCCTCCTCTCTGTTAAAACAATATGAATTATTTCTTACTTTTTCAAATAAAAATGATGTCATTTTGATTAGAAAATTACTTTTATTACTGCATTGTGTTAAAAATAACTATGAAGTCCATCTCTATTGAATTATAGAAAGAAGAATAATAGACTGTGGATGTGATGTGAGATGTATTGCATTGAGCCTCGAGAGCCGATATATATAGGAGTACATGAGAGGAGATAAGATAGATAATCTATAGATAAGGAAAGACTAAATATAATATAATCCTACCTAATATTATCCCTATTACTATATACTAGAACCTACCATATACTCTAACATCTCCCGCAGTCCAAAAGTGAGCAAAGCGGACGCTTAGACTGAAGAAGATATCGATAAGAGTGCTCAATGTTGATAACCCTTTATGCCATAGTCGAGGTAGCCAAAAGACGACGGATCCGAAGAAGCTGTGGTCGAGGTAGCTGCGTAAGGTAGCCATGATCGTTGTAGCTGAAGAAATCAGGGTGCTGATGACGAGGTAGCCTGAAGCCGCGGACGCATAGAGAGGTGTCGTGAAGTGGTCGTGCATGTGTGATGGTGCCGACGAACCAAAATAAGACAAAGGCGGTGACGCGATCGTGGCAGTCATTGAGAAAGAAGACGCCGAAGAGCCGATGCCGTCGAACCATCGAGGACGAGATGCACATTGGGTTGGCAGACCCAAAGTTGAATCGAGACAAACACGTACAATGATGTTGCCAATACCGTACAAATGAGAGAAGGGACCATCATAAACCTTATACCATTGTCGAAGAAGACTAGTAGAAAAGGCCTCCGATATGATCGAGGCGCAAAGCGGCGTAGATGGAGAAGTGCCGATGCAGCTTGCAGTTGTCGGAGAAGACAGAAGTAGTCAAGGAAGATACAACGATGCTAGCGACATGGTGCAGTGGATGAAGACGAATAAAGTTGATGTAGAGGTAGCTGGACCAATAGCCTGGAGCGACGACAGTGGCAGCAGGAGGAAGACACGACGGCAGTGCTCGAAATAGGTGAAGAAGAACCCGAGTGACTGACAATGACCGAAGCGGCGGTAAAGATGATAAGAGCAGCAACGTTGTGGTCTAAGGAGACAATACAACGATAGCTCTATATCGAAGCAATAGTTGAAGACCCACGAGAAAACACCGTGGTCCGAGAAGGCGACATAGTGGTAGCCCAAAACTTATAGTGTAAAGCCCGTAGCCGAAGAAGATCCATTCCGGAGAGATCGGACACTCGATCGGATGATCAAGCCAAAGGTACACGAAACCTCCAAAGTGAAATCAGCGATGCATGAAGTCGACAATTGGCAGCAGGTGACGCAAACATGGTCGATGACCAGGAAAAAAAAAGAAAGAAAAAACAGAAAAAGAAAACACCTTTGGCCCAAATAGACCACACGGCCAAAGTCACTAGTTTAGACCACATGGCCCAAAGCCAGCCAAATTCTTTTGCCCACCGTGCAAAGGGGAGGCAAGGAAAAAGAAAAAAAACAAAAGCCATGCAGCGAGGATCCCAGCAGGAGAAGCGGAAGAACAGGACGACGGGGCATGGGCGTCGTGGGGCCGTGCAAGAGACCGGCGGCGCGACGGAGATCCGGCAACACGTGAAGAAGCCGGCGCGTAATGAAGTTCCAGCGGGAGAAGGAGGCCGGCGATGATGTGGTGCGGATCCGGTGACGCCGAAAAGAGAACAGCAGATGCTGGCCGAAGGTAGCCACCCCGGAAAGATAAGATTCACTTTCGGGGGCAGCCAAACGATGAGAGCGAGCTAGATCATCTACTCTAATATCATGTTGAATTATAGAAAAAAGAATAATAAACTGTGAATATGATGTGAGATATATTGCATTAAGTCCTGAGAGCCTATATATATAGGAGTATATGAGCAGAGATAAGGTAGATAATCTACAGATAAGAAAGAACTAAATATAATCTAATTCTGTCTAATATCATCCTTATTATTATATACTGGAACCTACCATATATACACATACCATATACTGTAACAATCCAAAACGATTTTTTTTTGTCTATCAAAGTGAAAATGACGAAAAAACCATAAAAAGAAAAATGTGTAACAATTGCACCTCCATATTTCTCATGTGCTCTTGCTCGAATTCAGAATACAACAATAGTACAGTACATGTTTATCAATTATCAGTCATCTGACAACATAGACAGATGTTTAGTCAACATAATTACCAGCTCCAGCTCAGTTGCTTCTCCTTAGCTTCTCTCTGTACTGGTCATCACTATTCCATTTGTCTTTCCTATACATATATCATCCATTCATCCTTCAATAATCCAATATACAACTTGTGCCATAGCTGCATGTGTAGCAAGTAGCAATAAGCTTTGTGCCTTACAAAGTTTTAAACCCTAACAGTCTATTGACCCGAATTTTTTTTAAGACTGAACACATCTAATAATAAACAATGAGTAATAGATGACACAATACTATATGGATATGAGTATGTGCGTTGGCCTAGAGTGATGGGTTTTAGCTTCGTCTATACATAACAAACACAATTAACTATAGCATCTTAACACTCTAGTCAAATAGTTAAGCAAATGAGTACGTGTAGAACGCTGACCCCTTCATGTCCTAATTAGGCAAAAGTCTCGCCACCTATGCACGCTGCTTCTCCTCCCATCTCCTCGTCGACGCCCGCGGCCGCGGCGGCGTTGGCGTTGGCGAAACGCAGCCTGAGCCGGCCGCCCTCGCGAGTCGCCTGCAGCAAATCCTTCCCGGGGATGACCACCTCCAGCAGCACGAACCTCCCCTCCGCGCGGACCGACCGGAAGCACACGCACGGCTTCCCGCCGCGGCCGATCGCCCGTATCGGCGGCGGGAACGGCGGCCGCTGTTCCTTCCCTGCGGCGGCGTTGGCGGCGTCGTCCACGGCGCCGTCGCTAGTCTCCACGTCCATCTCCTTGGTGTTGACAACGGTGGCCTCGTCGGCGTGGTCGCTGTCCTTCACCATGTCGTCGGCGTCCACGGTGCTCTCGGACCCGAGCCCCTCGGTGCAGAGCAGCAGGGACTTGGAGCTCTTCAGGCAGAAGCTCGCGCTCCTCTTGACGGTAGCGCCGGTCGAGGGCTTCGTCGTCGGCGCCTTGAGGAGCGCGTCCAGCGACGAGTCGTCCTTGCTCTTGTCGGCGGCGTCGGTGACGTCAAGCCATGACACCGTGCGACGCGGCGGCGGCGGCGGCGGCAGCGGCAGCGAGGGCGCGGCAACTCTTTCGGACTTTTCTTGGAAGTGGAGCTCGCCGAAGATCTCAGTGAAGGATGCCTGGTCGACGAGCTTCTTGCGGTGGGTGTGGTTCCACGCCGACAGCGCTTCCAGCAGCGTCGGGTTCTCCGGCAACGGCTTCTCGAACAGCCGCTTCAGTGCGCCTTCCGCCGCCATGCGTCCCAACCAAGAAGCGTTCTTGAAAAAAATGAAAAGTAGAAGCCAACAAGTTTCAGGTTGTATATATACTGGTAAGTTCCAAGAAACCATGTCACTTAATTATACCATATTTGAAACTCGAAAATTTCGCAATAAAAAGTTCAATTCTCATATGAATCTATAAACTTCTCATGTTCCAAACAGGAACTTAGGAGAGTGATCGGAATTAGCAGCAAAAAAACCCTCAAGAGTAGTAAGTGCTTGAGAAGATGTGTCTTTGTATTTACCTCCAAATGCGCCACTAAGGGCTCAAGGATATGCAGAACAGTTTAGCTCAGCTAATTTTGTGGGTTATTCAGACTTCTGAGTGAATATGTGTGTATATATATAGTGAAAGAGAGGGAGAGGCCAACCCAGAAAAGATGCAGTGGTTTCTGTGGCAGTGGATTAGTGGAATGGGAATATTTCTTTTCACAAGTGGAGCTAGTACTGCATGCAACTTGAGGAGGCCTGTAATTTTGCATGAACAAAAAAAAACTATCATCCAGTCCTGCATTCCTTTCAACTCTGCACTGGCACTACTGGAGTGTTCAGAATCTTAGTACTGTCATCCATGACACGCTCATTAGTCATTAGGACTGGGAATTTGCAGGCCCCTGAGACAAACTTTGGGCCATTGAAAATCTCTCACCTTTGCGCCTGTTTTGTCAGTGTTTTGGTTCTAGAACAGGAGCTGACCTCTCGCGGCGATGGTGATCTTGCAGTGGCTCTTGTGTGGCCTGGACAAACTGACAAACTGTAGATTAGGATGGAAATGCTGATAAGATATCATCAGCATTCCACTCTGTTTTCCTGGAACAAATTCTGACTTCACGTGTTGCAAAAACTTGTCCATCCACAGGATGATTTTCCCCGATCATTCGTGTACTTGTCAGCAAGAACTACACTAATATTAAGTGATCCTGAAAGCAGAATAATGAGCTTTCAAGAGCGACAGGGAATAAAGATGCAACCGTCACAACAGCACAGGGCAGCTTGTGCCATTTGTAGCTGAGCAGTGAGCACTGAGCAGGCAGAAAAGCAAGGTGAAAAATCTGTATTTTCTAGCTATCCTACCTGTCTGAATTTTGTTTCAGAAACACGCCTGGTTTTCTGAATGAAACGACGACCAGTTCCCCTCCTGCTTACACCGTGCTGATCTTCTCTGTGGAAACTGACAAGGAAAACTTGTGTTGGATTCTGCAAACGAAACCTGTGATGGAGAGGAGGCAGAATTCTTTTGTGTTGATTGGTCCGCAAAGCTCCTGCACTTCAATCTTTGTCCCCCCAAAAAAAAGAATAACGTCTTTTGTGAAAACTGGAAAAAATCTCAGGACGGATTCAGCACACGAAAAAGAATGAAGGGGAGGAGGTAGAATAAAGCTTTCTGATGCAACGAAAAGACATGCATACGATGGATGAGAGCTCGGTTCAGACAGTTCAGTTTTGGAAAATGTATTATCTCCTCAAAAAAATTCAGCTCTCTTCTTTAATTGCAAGATAATAATGGGGTGGATTCAACAAATGGAAAGGATAGAGTGTAACGAGGATCAGTTTTACTCTGAAAAAAAGTATTAACAGTTTGAATGGAGGTTTTCTTTTCTTGAAAAAGGACAGAAGCAGCTTTGAAAATGAGGACTTTTACAGTAATCTCTACAGTAGAAACAATCATATACATTGATTTATAAGGTTGAAATAGTATTTTTATTATCTATATTTTAGGTATTTTTGTCATTTACATGTTTATTTATCGTAGGCCCAAATTAGATCATTAGATTTTATCCTTTTTATTAGACAATTATACCCCTCAACAATTCTACTACACTCATTTATGACAGTCGTACAACGGTACAAATAAACATAGTCTCTTGGATAAAACAAAATAAAAGATATAGATTAATTCTAATATTAGTATAGAGCACCGGAAAATTTGTCTGCACCGATGTGAATTCACCGGAGTTCATATATTTCATCCGAATAAGGTGGTCCATAATATAGGACATGATTTGCCAATTCATAACAACTAAAGAGCAATGCGAATAAGCACAACATACAACACCCCTGTATGTCCAGAAGATTAAGGATTGGAATAAAGAAATGTATATACAACCCCATGTCCTCATGTACTCATGATAAATATGTTAGAATGAATCTGAAAACACCATGATCATGACCCAGCAAGAAATCATAACCATATAAAAGCTGAACAACGTGCAAGAACATCGATTTCAGTTAAAAGAAACATTGGTCATCACTCATCTATTACATGAAAACGTGGGCAACAACGATCGATTTCATCTCCATGCTTGGATCCGTTCAATCTTGGGGTTTATCCGGCTCACAATGCTCGCGCCTCTTGATTTCTCAGCTGGGGGAACGGCACTCGTTCCAGACTGCACTTCGCCCTTCCTTGTCCTCCTACTGTTCAGGCTACGGCTGCACTTGCGTTGAATTGAGTTCACAGCTGCCGCACAGAAAGATCAGCAGTAGCAGCCGGATCAGTAAGAGACTCTAGCTGGAGGCATTATGGGGGCAGAGATGCATCCTCCAGATTGGACTCTTCTCTGTCGTCGAGGGTCTTTTGTATTACATCTTGAGAAAATTCATCACTTGCACTGCATACATCAGTGCAGTCAATGGATCTACCATCTGCATTACATGTGCACGATGTTGGCCGTCCAGAAAACAACTTGTAAATCCATTAGAATTATGTTAGAAATAAAGAGATAAGAAAGTGTTTGTATTATAATTAGGAAGCACAGATTCTGTCATATCCTACCATATCTTTACAACCTGCCTATATAAATAAGCTCCAATGGATCGGTTAACTCATGAGATAACTCATTAGATCTAAATCATTAAGTTGAGAGCTTTTACATCGATTAGTCACCCCTAAATACTGATTGCTAAGAGGCTACCAGGAAGTAAAAGACTAAATCCTTGCTACCGACAATCCGATAATTTGATTCAGATAGAAAGATGACTACTACTAACGCCGGTATGTGATTTTACCGCTTTTCGTTTGACGTTAATCAATCATATGATAGACAATTAGATCTTAGATTTATGTGCTGTTTATGTTTAAGTTTCAGCAAAACTAAATGACAGTAAGCATCTAATTCACTTAACATCACGAGTTCGTTGTTAGGACAGCGCATTACCCGAGTCATACTCGGTGCAAAAACCATCGCAATATTGCGAGCAGTCATCTTGTTTATCTGTTCTTGTTGGACAACATCAGACATCAAATTAACTGCCCATTCGAGTCAGGCTGCTTCAGGTGGTGGAAGGCATTTGGCGACTCGAGCACAGTCCTCTTCAGATCGGCATTGCATCACCTGTTCAGGCGGGATAGAGTCCAGCACTCCACTTGGCAGTTCTCTAAACCAGGCCTGACGATCAGAAAATACACGGAATGAGAACATGGTTTTGTCACGGGCAAAAGTATTTGCCAAAGATCTAATCGAAGACACAGCTGATCTTCAGATCTTGGCCTCTGACCTAGTCGGCGCCAAATATAGGAAGAGAGAGAGAGAGTGCGTGTACGAAACTTTTCAAAGAAAAATAAAATAAGGTATTTGGAATAGGGCTTTAGAAATTCAATCCAAAGAATTTTTACAAACAAAATCCTTTGTTCTAAAGACTGCTTCAGGAAAAAAAATCATAAGAATTTGAATCCTTAAAAAATCTTTTGAATATCCTTCTATTCAAAGAAGCTCTTATTATCAGAACCCCCAATTATAACAACCATACTTATATTCTAACACATGAGCATTGAAGAGTCTTTTGGTTGGTTTCTTACAGGTCGAAACAGGATTGGGATTTTCTGGAATGTGAAAGGAACATGATGAAATATTATGCTGCAACAGCCAGAATTAAGCAATTGAACAAAGTATGCTACTGTTACCTAATTGGAACAGTCTACATCAGTGGCGAAACCAGTATCGTGCTACGCCTAGGGCTCGAAACCAAACTCAAAAAGGCATGTCGGTTTTAGGAAGTTCATATACTTTCATAGTCTTGGAGACCTCAAATTAGGTAGGGGTAATAGCACAACCATTTATTCACCAGAGATGTACGGATAAAACATTTCAGTGAATCATAAAACTTTCCTCGAGCTATACGTGTTGTTGACCCTGATGGAGAAATTTTGCAAAGTAGCAGATAAAAGTCTAAAACTGGAAATTAATGTATAGCTTCCAATCTTCCATACCTGCAAATC
>KE371174.1:91361-116164 GCA_000418225.1 Zizania latifolia | reverse complement strand
AGTGTGATACTTTGAAAGAACAAGAAAATAGCCAAAGACCAATTGAGATACTCTCAGATAATCGGTTCACTCATCTACTTAGCTAGCACAATAAGACCCGGCATATCTTTTGCTGTGAGCAAATTGAGCAGGTTTATGTCTAACACGGGTGGTGATCACTGGCATGCACTTAAAGGGGTAATGCACTACTTGGTAGGTACTATAAGCTATGGGATTAACTATTCTGGGCACTCCGCTGTACTTGAGGGATATAGTGATTCGAACTGGATATCTAATGCTGATGAGCTTTATGCCACGAATGTGTATGTCTTTACCCTTGGGGGTGGTATAATATCATGGAGGACTTGCAAACATATCATTTTAACGATGTCAACCATGGAAGCAGAACTTACTGCTTTAGACACAGCAACTGCAGAGACAGTGGATGCGTGAGCTATTGACGGACTTGCCTATGGTTAAAAAACCAGTGCGGGCTATCCTTATGAACTATGATAATCAAACTATGATAGTCAAAGTGAACAGTGCTAAGGATAATGTAAAGTCATCAAGACACATAAAAAGACGATTGAAGTCTTCCAGAAAGTTGAGAAACTTCGGAGTAATAAGTGTGACTTATATTCAAACAGACAAAAACCTGGTAGATTCCTTTACAAAAGGGATATCACGGACTATGATAGAAAATGCATCGAGGGAGATGGGTATGAGACCCATATGAGTTGCCATAGTGGTAACCCAACCTATGTGATCGAAGATCCCTTGAATTAGGACCTAGGAAAAACAAGTTATTGGTTAATTAAGGAGAGTAATTACTAACCCTCTCTAAGTGAAGATGCAATACTCTCAGATACTATAAGGCAGGTTAGCTTTATGCCTTAATGTATTCTGTTGGCTTTAAATTAGCAAAGATGCTATCCTACATAGCATTCTTGAAACAATACACCTATATGAGCTCGACTGTTAAACGTCACAATCTATGAGACTTGGGTGATCTCTAATAAGCTCATTAAGAGACCAGAGAGTACGATGCATATGCTCCACCTACGGGGTAGGCTACTGGCAGCCAGGTACTAGTTATGACTTTGAGTGAAACTTATTCGCACAAAACTTACAATTCAAGGCATAGTCCATTATTTAAGTTACGGATGAGTGTGATGGAATTGTGCCCAAGAAAATTCTGGGGGAACCGAAAGTTCCGGGTTCTAGAGCATCCGGAAGTTCTGGTAGGACCAAAAGTTTCGGGCCAGCCCCGGTATTCGATTTTCTAGATGAACTGAAAGTTCCGGCTGTAGCCGGAAGTTCTGGGTCAAGAATTAATTTGATACAGAAGGTCATTTTTGAAAGTTCCGGCTGTAGCCGGAAGTTCTAGGCCAGGCGAATAGATTAAATCTGTTGGGCTTTAATACAGATTAAAGGCCCATAATAGGGCACTATATAAAGAGAGGTGGGGCAAGCACGAAAGGGCTGCTGATTGCTGCTGCGGTTGCTCCTGGTTGAGAACCCTAGCCGCCACCTCTCCTCTCTCCACGATCACAAGTGTTGTGATTGATCTTCCAGATCTCGCGAGTGGTGCTAGCACGCTGGCGTGAGGTGATCCCATCCCTGTACGTGTTGATACCGTAGAGGCACCATTGCTGCATCAGTGCTGTTCTTCTTCCTTGGAGAACGCCGGATTATGCCAACTTCACCGCCGACGAACGTACGGAGTTGTGAGGAGCAGATCGAGGATGTGCTTCATCGACCTTACTTCCGCTGCCTGAGCGCATCTCCAGGCCTGAGGTAATGATCCATGATCCCATTACACGCATGGTTCCTGGGCCAACGGGGTAAATTTTTGAAATTAAGCGCTAGCGTAGCCTCTCCATAACCTAACAGTGGTATCAAAGCCTACGTGCGTAGTGTTCGATTTGGATCGATCACATATGGTGATATGTGGTAGAAATAGATTGGATCTATTGATTTTGCATCGGATTTTTTGAAAGTTCCGGTTGGACCGGAAGTTCCGGGCCAAAATAATTTTTGATACAGAATGCAATTTTTGGAAGTTCTGGTTAGACCGGAAGTTCTGGGTCCAGAAGTTTTGGTTGGACCTAAAGTTCTGGACAGAAATAAATTCCGTACAGAAGGTTATTTTCGGAAGTTCCGGGTATGACCCGAAAGTTCCGGGCCAAAAATAAATTCGAGTCAGAAGGTTGATTTCGGAAGTTCTGGCCCTGAGTCGGAAGTTTCAGGCCCTTCGACCGGAAGTTTCGGGCCTACTGGACGGAAGTTCCGGGCTAAGTTCAGTCACGCGTAGATTTCACCTAACTCGTTTTTACAGGGAATGTTGTGACTGTATGGCCTTGCAAAGTATATGATACTCGCTTGTAATAACATGGCATGCGTGTCATGGTTGATTACAGCCCAAGGCTGTTTAAATGTTGTACGACCTGCGTATCGATATGTGATGCTTCTGCTCATGTAATTAGTATAGTGCTATCAGGTATAATAGACTGTTCATGGAGGCTTGAAGCATGATGACCCGAAGGACAGGAACCATGGAGATTGAGATCGCCATGCTAGAGGGCCATACTAAGTCACAGTTAACATAATTACTTGTGATGTTTACTTATATTTCTATCATACTATTCTTCCATGTTCTGTGTGCGGTAGGCATCGTTACCATGTTATAATAGTTTCCCTCAGAAAATTAAGTATTGATGCTCTTTTCAATAGCTGCACCTACTAAGGTTCTCGATCATCGATGGTGGGTCTGCCAAAGCAGGGTGCCGTCTTTTATCTTGACCAATTAGGGTGGATGTCAGACAACCACATGCATAGTATTGATTTGCTTAACAAAGCTATCAAAATGGTTTTGGGCTTTAGGGCATGGAGTTGGGAGTCGGGCATTGGATGCTACCCCAACGAATAAGAGTCATATAGAGATGTGATTAGCAAAGTGTTGCTTACCTATGTCACTAATCATCTAGCAGTGATGCCAAAGCTCACTAGGAGTTAGATGAATATGGATCTTGTCCCACAGTGTATCGTTAAAGGGAAAGCATTCATTTTATATATTGTGGTATATCTTTTATTTGATAGAAGATTAACAAAGCATAGTGCTGAACCTTGCATTGTTGTTGTAGATCATGGCACCTACTGCAAAGAACACTTCTATTTTTAATCTGTGACCTATCCTTGAAAGAGAGAAATTGTATGGAATAAACTTTATAGACTGGCACAGGAATTTGAAAATCGTTCTCAAACAGGAGAAAAAGGATTATGTTCTAGAGGAACCCCATCCTGATAAACCAACGGATGATACACCAATTGCTGAAAGGCGGGCTTATGAGAAGCATGCTAGTGATTCAGTTGATGTCAGCTGTCTCAAGCTTGCCTACATGTCCTCTGAGCTTCAGAAGCAATATGAGGATAGGGATGTCTACGATATGATCGTGGGGCTGAAGGTCATGTTTGAGAACCAAGCACGGACTGAGAGGTATAATGTCTCAAAGTCCTTGTTTGCGTGCAGGTTTGTGGAAGGCAGTCCAGTGAGTTCTCATGTGATCAAGATGATTGGTTACGTTGAGAACCTAGAGAAGCTTCGCTCTAAACTTGATAATGATTTGACCACAGATGTAATTCTTCAGACGCTCCCTGCGAGCTTTGAGCCGTTTATCATAAATTTTCATATGAATGGCATAAAGAAAACATTGGCTAAATTACATGGGATGCTCAAGACAGCCGAGGAAAGCCTTAAGAAAAATCCTAGTCATGTGATGATGGTTCAAAGGAGAGTAAGAAGAGAAATCCTAAGGGAAAGGCTAAAGCTCCAGATGCGATCTCGAGCTCTAAGTCTAATTCGGCTGGAAAATCAAGTCCGGCCCTACCTGGCTCTGCACCTGGCCACACCTCCATAAGGCTGGCCATTTGGAGGAGAATTTACAAGTGTACCTGGGAGAACAAAAGAAAAAGAAAGAAAGTGTGAATTTCGCTTTAAGTACAAATATTTATGAAAATTTATCTGGCTCTCGTCCAAGTGATTCATGGGTATTTGATACCGGATCAATGATTCACACTTGTAAATCGTTACAGGGACTGAAAAGGACTAGGAAGTGCGCAAGAGGTGAATTGGATGTTTGCGTCGGTAATGGTGCAAAAGTTGCTGCGTTGGCCGTCGGCGTTTATTCTTTGTCGCTACCCTCGGGATTAGTTTTGGAGTTAAATAATTATTATTTTATTTCTGCCTTGGCCAAAAACATTATCTCTTCATTATGTTTAGAGGAAGACGGTTTTGAATTCGTAATAAAGAACAAGTGTTGTTCAATATTTTTGAATGGTATGCTCTATGGTGTTTGTTCAATGTTGAATGGCTTATATATTCTGAATCTTGAGGATATACATGTCTATAACATTAATACGAAAAAACCTAGACTCAATGATTTCAATTCTACCTATGTCTGGCATTGTCGTTTGGGTCATATAAATGAGAAACGCATGTAGAAGCTCCATAGAGATGAGTTTTTGGAGTCATTTGATTTTGAATCGTTTGACACATGTGAGTCTTATTTACTTGGCAAGATGACTAAGACGCCTTTCACTGGTCAAAGAGAGAGCGCAAATGAACTGTTGGCCATTGTACATACCGATGTATGTGGACCAATGAGTTCTACAGGCAGAGGTGGATTCTAGTACTTCATAACTTTTACCGACGATTTTAGTAGATATGGTCACGTCTACTTAATGAGGCATAAGTCGGAATCCTTTGAAAAATTAAAGGAGTTCCAGAATGAGGTACAAAATCATACTGGCAAGATAATCAAATTTCTACGATCGGATCGTGGAGGTGAATATTTGAGCCATGAGTTTAATGATCATCTGAAGCAGTATGGAATTGTTCTACAGCTGACTCCACCCGGTACACCTCAGTGGAATGGAGTGTCCGAGCGGAGGAACCGAACTTTATTGGACATGGTCCGGTCGATGATGAGTCAAACTGATCTTCCTTTGTCTTTTTAGGGATTCACTTTAGAAACTGCTACTTTCACACTAAACAGAGTTCCATCTAAATTCGTAGAGAGGACACCATATGAGATATGGACTGAGAAGCGTCTTTGGTTGTCTTTCCTAAAGATCTGAGGTTGTGAGGCCTATGTAAAGCGTTTGACGTCTGATAAGCTCACTTCCAAATCTGATAAATGTTTCTTTGTGGGGTATCCTAGGGAAACCAAAGGATATTACTTCTATAGCCCGGAAGAGGACAAAGTGTTTGTCGCCCGAAATGGTGTTTTTTTTTAGAAAGAGTTTCTCTCGAAAGGAGTTAGTGGGAGTACAGTGCGTCTCAAAGAGGTTCGAGAGCCGCTAGAAAATGTTTCACCTTCTACTGAACCGGACCTCGACATGCAAGATGTTGCAGAGCTTGTTGTCGAGACACCAGCCCCACGTCGGTCGGAGAGGTTGAGTCGTGCGCCTGAACGGTTAGCGTTTTTAACCACTAGGCAGCGCGACGTATTATTGTTGGACAACGATGAACCTAAGACCTATTCGGAAGCAGTGATGGGACCAGACTCTGAGAAATGATTTGGAGCCATAAGATCCGAGTTAGAATCCATGCGAGAAAATCAAGTTTGGAACTTGGTCGATCCACCTGATGGTGTAAAAACTATCGAGTGTAAATGGATTTTTAAGAAAAAGATAGACGTTGATGGAAATGTTCACATCTATAAGGCACGATTGGTGGCGAAAGGTTTCAAGCAGATTCAAGGCGTTGATTATGTTGAAACGTTTTCACCCGTCGCTATGCTAAAGTCTATCCGGATCATCCTAGCAATTGCCGTATTTTATGACTATGAGATATGGCAAATGGATGTCAAGATGGCTTTCCTTAATGGAAACCTAAGTGAGGATGTGTACATGACACAGCCTGAAGGTCTTGATGATCCAAGGAATGCTGAGAAAGTTTGCAAACTGTAAAGGTCCATTTATGGGCTGAAGCAGGCTTCTCGGAGTTGAAATCTTCGTTTTGATGAGGTAGTCAAAGGGATTGGCTTCATCAAGAACGAAGAAGAGCCTTGTATTTACAAAAAGGCTAGTGGGAGCTCACTTATATTTCTGGTCTTATATGTAGATGATATATTATTGATTGGAAATGATATTCCTATGCTAGATGCTGTCAAGTCTTTGTTGAGAAAAAATTTCTCAATGAAAGATCTTAGAGAGACAGCATACATCTTGGACATAAAGATCTATAGAGATAGATCGAGAAGGCTAATTGGATTAAGCCAAAGTATGTACATTGACAAAGTATTGAAACGGTTCAATATGCAGAATTCCAAGAAAAGTTTTCTGCCAATGTCACATGGTATTTCTCTCAGCAAAAGTCAATGTCCTTCGACACCTGATGAGCTAGAGAAGATGAGTGCGATCACGTATGCCTCCGCAATCAGATCCATCATATATTCCATGCTTTGTACACGCTCAGATGTTTCTTATGCTCTAAGTGTTATGAGCAGATATCAGTCAAACCCAGGTGAAAGTCACTGGACGATAGTAAAAAGTATCCTTAAGTACTTGAGAAGAACTGAGGATATGTTCTTGGTCTATGGTGGTGAGGAGAAGCTCATTGTAAAAAGTTACACGGATGCTAGCTTCTAAACCGACAAGGACGATTCGCGATCGCAGTTTGGATTTGTGTTCTGCCTCAATAGAGGCGCAGTGAGTTAGAAAAGATCCAAGCAAGAAATGGTTGCAGATTCAACAACAAATGCTAAGTATATAGCAGCTTCGGAAGCTGCGAAGGAGGCAGTTTGAATCAGAAAGTTTGTTTCTGAGCTGGGTGTTGTCCCTAGTATGTCCAGTCCAGTGGACCTCTATTGTAATAATAGTGGTGCCATTGCGCAAGCCAAGGAGCCTAGATCGCACCAGAAGTCCAAGCACATACTGCGGCACTATCACCTGATCCGTGAGATTATAGATAGAGGTGATGTGAAGATATGCAAGGTGCACACGGATTTGAACCTAGCTGATCCGTTGACGAAGCCTCTCTCACAGCCCAAGCATGAGGCGCACTTGAGCTTTATGGGTATTAGATACTTACATGAGTGAGTCGAGTGTATGTGAGAATAAGTTAGTTTGTCTATGCTGATGTACATTTTGATAATTGGTTATCTTGTTCCTTGAATTAATATCTTTTACATTGATCAACAAGTTGATGACTTGTTTGTGAGACTCTTTGTGTTATGATGTTATTCTAAATGATACCTGATCTAAGATCGTCATGTGAGACAGTGATGATTTATAGATTAGCATATCTATCTGATTGATGATCAAGTTTCATAGATCATAGACATGGAGATGTTAAATCAGTGATGTGGACTCATGTTAGTAAACATGGAGTTGGATAGACCCACCTTGAGATACTGTTGGGATTGTTATTTTAAAAGTACCATCAGTTGTCATCTCAAATGGTGTACCTGTAGAATCCTTAGACCTGAGATCATCATTGATTCCAGAATGTGTAGTGCACACTTAGGGGCTTTCAAACGCTATTCCGTAACAGGGTAGTTATAAAGGTTGCTTTCGGGTGTGTTATGAAACATGTCGTGAGATGTGAGCGGTCAAGATGGAATTTACCTCTCCTACATAATGGGAGAGACGTCTCTTGGCCCCTCGAGGTAGTCGGATTGAAAAGTGTATGGCCATGCCACTATGATCAAAGAGTTAATCATGATTGAATCCACTACTTGATCGAGTGAAGTATCGAGCTAACAACAAGGGTGGCACAAATCTCGCCTTAAGCTTGACTGATGTCATGTGGTAAAGGGATTGGTGCATGAGTATATCAAGATTCAGAAAGTATGATTTTGACTTTGTATGCTTTCGGGAGTCAATATGTGCTGCTAGGTATCGCTATTGATCGGCGATCTAGAAATAGTTTTCGGGTAGCGGTCATTTGCATATGAACCTATCGAGTCGCACGCTTAAGGGGATGGAATTCAAATCTTGTAAAGAATTGGTTCTTGTGCAAGTGAGAGATTGATAGAATTGTGCCCAAGAAAATTCTGAGGGAACCGAAAGTTCTGGCTGTAGCCGGAAGTTCCAGGTTCTAGAGCATCTGGAAGTTCTGGTAGGACCAGAAGTTCCGGGCCAGCTCTGGTATTCAATTTTCTGGATGAACCGGAAGTTCCGGCTGTAGCCGGAAGTTTCGGATTCTAGACGAACCGGAAGTTCTGGTTGAACCGAAAGTTCCGATTGGACCGAAAGATCTGGGTCGAGAATTAATTCGATACAGAAGGTCATTTTCAGAAGTTCCGGCTGTAGCAGGAAGTTCTGGGGTCCGAAAGTTCTGGCTGTAGCCAAAAGTTCTGGGCCAGGCGAACAGATTAGATCTGTTAGGCTTTAATATAGATTAAAGGCCCATAATGGGGCACTATATAAAGAGAGGTGCGGCAAGCACGAAAGAGCTGTTGATTGCTGCTGCGGATGCTCCTAGTTGAGAATCTTAGCCGCCACCTCTCCTCTCTCCACGATCACAAGTGTTGTGATTGATCTTCCGGATATCGCGAGTGGTGCTAGCACGCTGGCGCGAGGTGATCCCATCCCTGTACTTGTTGATACCGTAGAGGCACCGTTGCTGCATCGGTGTTGTTCTTCTTCCTTGGAGAACGCCGGATTACGCCGACTTCGCCGCCGATGAACGGACGGAGTTGTGAGGAGTAGATCGAGGACGCGCTTCATCGACTCTACTTCCGCTGTCCGAGTGCGTCTCGAGGCCTGAGGTAACGATCCATGATCCCATTACACGTATGGTTCTTGGGCTAACGAGGTAAATTTTTGAAATTAAGCGCTAGCGTAGCCTTCCCATAACCCAACAGAGTGTAACATGAAGCTCTAGACAAGAGTTCAACTTAACGGTCATCACTGAAATTCTGGGGGAACCAGAAGTTCCGGCTGTAGCCGAAAGTTCCGGGTTCTAGAGCATCCGAAAGTTCTGGTAGGACCAGAAGTTCCAGGCCAGCCCCGGTATTCGATTTTCTGGACGAACCGAAAGTTCCGGCTGTAGCCGGAAGTTCCGGGTTCTGGACGAACCGGAAGTTCCGGGTCGAGAATTAATTCGATACAGAAGGTCATTTTTAGAAGTTCTGGCTGTAGCAAGAAGTTTCGGGGTCCGAAAGTTCCAGCTGTAGCCGGAAGTTCGGGGCCAAGCGAACAGATTAGATCTATTGAGATTTAATATAGATTAAAGGCCCATGATGGGGCACTATATAAAGAGAGGTGGGGCAAGCACGAAAGGGCTGTCGATTGCTGCTGCGGTTGCTCCTAGTTGAGAACCTTAGCCGCCACCTCTTCTTTCTCCACGTTCACAAGTGTTGTGATTGATCTTCTGGATCTCGCGAGTGGTGCTAGCACGCTGGCGCGAGGTGATCCCGTCCCTATACGTGTGGATACCGTAGAGGCACCGTTGCTGCATCGGTGCTGTTCTTCTTCCTTGAAGAACGCCGGATTACGTCGATGAACGGACGGAGTTGTGAGGAGCAGATCGAGGACGCGCTTCATCGACTCTACTTCCGCTGCCCGAGTGCGTCTCGAGGCCTGAGGTAACGATCCATGATCTCATTACACGCATGGATCCTGGGCTAACGGGGTAAATTTTTGAAATTAAGCCCTAGCGTAGCCTCCCCATAACCCAACAGAGTGTAACATAAAGCTCTAGACGAGAGTTCAACTTAACAGTCCTCATTGAAATGCTAGTATATCAAACAACAATGAGAAACAGGTAAATCTCTAAATGAGCATTTGAGATCTGGTGAGGGATTGCTAGAATTTTGGGCTTAGCCCATGTAACTATTTCATAAATTCCTAATAAAATCTCAAAGGCTCATACCATACAAGAGGATGGTGGAAACCTTCAGTTCCTAGTGTAGGTAGAGGATGACCAAATTATATAATGAGGTTGTCTCCATCCCACTAAGCTATATGCATGGGGGAGAGAAAGGGAGCTCCACATGCGCATGCTCGCTTGCCTCGCCTCGTCGGGCCAGGCTAGGCTATGGCTCGGACACGGGCCGAGCCAGGGCTAGGGCTTCGCGGGCGCGTAGCACCTACGTGAATGGTTCGCCGAAATCCGGCTCCTCGCCTTGCGGGGACACGATCTTCTTTTGCCATTCTAATTTTTGGTAACTTGGCAAGATGGATGTGGTAACTGAATCAGTTTGGATCACGATCACGACGCGAGATCATGCCAGCTCCCATATAAATACCTGTCTATCCGACCTCTACCAAATACTGTGCATCAGATTAGATCAGAACGCTTTAAACTGAGCTAGGGTTTTTGCCTATCCTCCTTGCTGCGCCGCCGCCGTAATCTACTCCATCCTGCCTGCCGGCGTGCACCGGCGGACAAGAGAGCAGTCTCCGGAACCTGTCGTCTTTGCGATCCTACACTGGGATAGGGCGAGTAAGGTTTTTGGTAAGCGCTTCGTGCGACTGCTCACGTCTGTCATCACGGCGTGCCTTTCGTCTACATCAACCGTCGGTCGCTGTCGCCTGTGGTCTGACTCCAATAGGGAACAATCTGCATCGGCCACGACTTCTTCTACCGCTACCGTGCAGTACGTGCGCTACGTTTCAGTATGGTTCTTAATCATGTTTAGTGAGATCATGATTGCTATATTCCTATTTATTAGTATGCTAGACCTACTCATGCTAGTTTTTGCAGATACCATGATTTATTTAATTCAGAAATTAATACTGTAATTGTCTAATTATCCAACAAAAATTTAGTCAAAATATAGTAATGTAATACTTATAAAAACTAATTTTTATATTTAAAGTAATTATAATATCTTTAGAATTGATTACTCGTTACTAATCAACCACTCCTTAGCCAAGATGTGAGTGGAAGGGGGTTAACCGGTTAAGTGCTCTAGTCCGGCAAGAATAGGATTATTCTGCGCGGTAGGTTGCAGCTGGCTGAGTGGTAGAGACCAACGTGCGGGGGTGATGATATTTTCTAGAACCTTCTTGGATCTCACAAATGGCAGGGCGTCGGTCGCCGAGTCCTGAAAGCGGCCACAGTTTCCTGGCATTTGACATGATGGGAAACTGACGTCTGGTGTGTGTGATCGTATCCTCTCAGTACCTAGTCAGGACTGACTCAACCACGTGGGTAGGCAATGTACAGTATTGCATTAGTGGACTCCAGAGACGGTGAAACAAATAAAAATATCTTCACCCTTATCAAAGTGTTTCAACTACAGTGTTCCGGTTACTCACAAGCAACTATATTTTTAAACACGTAGCGCTCACGATTGAAGAAAATTTAACTATTTATCACTTTAAAAAATAACATCTATTTAAATGGCACTCTTTTCATTGCGATTAACTTTTTACCACTTTTAATATAAATAAGCTATATTTTTATCATTTTACAGATCAAACATACCAACTCACTTGCCATATCAACGTCCCTACCATATTAGCCGGTATCTTTCAGGCGCCGCCCTCTCCCTACGCGCGCCACCGACCTCCATCCCGACCATCTCCACGAGATCAGCATCATCTCTAGTCTCCTCACATGCCCCGCCGCCTCGTTCCCAGGCTCGTCGCCGCCCCATCCCGCTCCCAAGCGTGCCTGCCTGCTAGCTCCCATGCACGTCGTCCGTTCTATTAGACATAGCTCTACTGGTTACTAAAGGGATGAACGGACAAACACGTATAATCAGATACGGAAGGGATAAATGGATGTTGACATGGGTGAGTTGATACGTTTGGGCTGCAAAATAACAAAAATACAGTTTATCCATGTTAAAAATAAAAAAAATTAATTGCAATAAAAAGAGTACCATTTAAACACCTGCCATTCTCTAGAATGGCGAATAGTTAAATTTCGTAACCGAAGAACATGGACAGACCTCGCACTGGAAGCCCAGCGGGGAACCTCGGGCTCGAGCTCGACAGGAGCCCTAGGAATCCATGGAACCTATCGAAGGTGACGTGCGCCACATGCTGCACATCCATCGGCAACCCTATCTCCATCCCACAGTCGCCACCGCCGCCGCCCTCCGTCGTGCACCCGAGCAGCGACTTCTAGAGCAGGGCAAGCAGCAACGCCAAGAATGACCACCTCTCCCCCTCCGATCCTTCTCCCTCTCGTTCTTGGAGTCCTAGGCTCCCTGTAGATTCTATAGGGCTCTCCTGGCTGCTGCTTCTTCTTGGGAGCACATTGCTGTCAGCAATGGCTAAATAGCGCAGTGAGAAGGCATGGCTTGTGGAGGAAGCGAGGTTTGTCGGGCAACGGAAGCGCGCCACCTCCGTCATTGCTTCCTCCTTTTCGCGCCCGCTCTAATTCCTGAGCATTACGAAGGGCGATCTGGTGCGGCGTAGACCTGATTCAGGGGCGATTTGAGAGGCGTTTCTTGGGGTTTCTCTGATGGTGGAGCGGGCCAAACGCAGCAAGAAATGATTGGGTTATTCTCGTAGTGGAGTCCTTAGTGGATTGCTATTTAGAATTTCTTCTATGCTCGCTTTCCACTGGAGATTGGGATTGTTTGGACTGGATTGGTTGAACTGGTGCGCGTGGTCCAAATCCACGATGAAATGGCAACAAAAGATGGGATTTTTAGCCCAAGGATGGGGATCTTTGGCCCCCAAAAGATGGGATTTCAAAACTGGAAAAGATCAAATCTTTCGACCGTTTGGTGGAAAATGGATAGCATTTTTTGTGGAGGGGGAGTTGGATTGAAGGGAGGGTTAGTGCCAGAGGTGATGAAACCATCATCCCTGCTCCTGCTCCTGCTGCTTTCTTCATCCCTTGCTCCTCCTTTTGGCCATGCACACATGGGTTGGCATGCTTCTCGCTTCCCGTTCACGCGTGCGCTCCATGTCTATTTAAAAGGAAGCGTACTGTTAGAATATATTTCATATTCGGTTATGTTTAGTCGTATCTGGTTATATCTCCTGATTCTGTTTTTATAAATCAGTTAAGATTATAGAAAGGCTAGACCTATATTTATGTACCCATATAAGATCAATAATATATCGTTGAGTTTATTCTCTAACATATACTATCAAAAATGTTTCGTGTCTCTCCAAGAAATACAGATTAACTGCAGGAAATAGTTTGTTGTCAAGCTCTTTTGATGGATCATTGATGGCAGTACACTTCACCTTTTAGTTTTGATCAAAGTACAAAATGGACGAAAAGTTTATTAGCATTGTTTGAGATGGATGATTGGCTCATTCTCATTCATTTGGGAAATTTTCATGTGATTTCTGGAGAAAAAACAAAATTAAGGTGGGAAGTTACAGAAATTTTCTTCGAGTAAATTGCACTCACGCTACACAAATTTGTATGTTAAGTGCGACCAGGTACAACTTGCAAAACACTCGTTCCATATAACCTGTTTGATTTGTGTGAACCGGGGCCACAATGAGCTACGTATCAATGGCATTCAAGTTCCAAATTGGCTATCAAACAATGGCATTGCATTTCAACGAAACTCAGTTTGGGGGCCACCAAACAATGGTATTTTATTCGGTTAACAAAATTGTTGTTATCGTTCTGATAACCGTCAGTATTGCATTTCAGGCAGGGTTAATAAAATCACGGTTATTGATAGGACAACCATAGTTTTTGGCCGATGGTTAGTGGTAACCGGTCCGATCCGGTTACCACTGTCCAACTGCCAATCAGTTTGGTTAACACTAATTTCAGCTTGCGCTCTATGCTTTTCTACTAATCTTTGTTCATAGTACTTTTCATGAAAGCACCATTTCATGGAAGCCATGTGAAGTATGAAGATTAATTATATTGTTCTATCCAAAAATTGTGTTTGCTTTATAAGTCCCAGCCTCCCAGGCAAGTTTAGTTGATTTTCTAGTAAAACATGTGCAGATATGGAATTTGACATCATAAAAAAGAAGAATGTCTTGGTGGGATTAGGTGATAAGGAAGACATCACCGTATTTGAGCCAAAAGAGGATTGAGTGACAAGAAGAAAGGCTACTGCATATACACGGCTTTTGTCATTGACATGTTAAATTGATACTCACTCACAGCAGTTCATCCAGCAGAATTAAGAAACGCATTATCCAAGTTGAAACACCTTTTTCTTGATTAAGTATTCCACTCTGAACATCAAAATCAGCACAAATTAACTTTCTGACCTGGCAAGCACAAGGTCAAATTGCAAAGGAATTTTTTTTACACTTTTCATCTAGCTTTCTGTTTTTCTCAGTGGTTTCATCTAGGCATTCTCCATTGAGAAGCTTCAGAGAATATGCTGGAATCAAGAAGTGAGATCGATCGATTGCATGACATTCCTCACCTGATCACAATTAATGAGAGTTTTTCACCTGATCAAATCTGCTAGCTCATTAACAAGAGAAATGAAGAGGACAGTGTGTTCTTCTGCACATCAGGTGCTGAGCATGTTGCTCACCTGAAATTCGCAGCAGCAGCCCACAAGAGCTGATGGAGTGGGGTTTTTTCAACTGTTTGGATAGTTAAGATGCCAGCAAATTGTAGTTGATGCATCTAATCTTTGCCAAAGCAGCCTCTATGAGTGACAAACAAGCAGAAAGAACATTCTGCTGGATGGATGCCGTCGTAGTAGTACTAGTACTAGTATTAGGCGGGTAGGTTACCCAGTAAAAAAGTTCTATCACCGTAAGTACTCACTCTGTTCAAAGATACATGCCTTATAAATTTTTGGTGTGATCAACTTTAATTATTATTTATTTCATAATATATCATCAACAACTATAGAATTAATATGAAATGAAAATATCTGTATATATGAATTTAACTATATTACATGCATAATAAAAAATACATGTTTTATCTTAGTTATTAGTTAAAATTTAAAAATTAACTTTTTAATATAATGTAAGTCTTATATTTCTGGACCGAGAGAGTATTTGGTAAGGCAGTTCAAGTTACACGTAAATTGCCACTTTGAAAAGGTTAATTTGGTTCTGGATTTATGGGAATAATAATTCACTCTATCCTTTTTGCTGTGTGTTCCCAGTATTGTGTGTTCTGACATTCTTCCATGTTGGCTCAGAACTGACTTTTTTAAAGTGTCGATCAAGCTGCCCCAATTAATGTCGTTAATGTTTGTTGAATTGATCGAGCTAGTACGTGACGGCACGACAGCAATCTGCTATGTGTTGCAGATGATGCTTATTTGTGTATCGCTTACCAGTAATTACAGTGGGCAACTGCCTTGAAGTGGAAGTGAGACTTTGCTGAAGGCCGGGCGTGCAGCTAGCAGAACGCGTTTCAACGATGCAATCCAGCTTCCAGCCGCGCTGAAATATCAGCTGTTTCGATGTGCAACCATGTGAATTTTGCTCGACTCCAATTAATATTGATGTGAGATCAAAGGTGGTGCTCTCTGAAACCATGCGCTCCAACCGATGGATGTCAGTTTGAAAACGATATACAAAAACTAACTGAATGTTACTACGATGTTGGCTCATTGCTAGCTCAAGTCCTCTCTCGTATAACTAAATTTAATATTTCATATTACGATAAATTTAGATAGTATTATTATCTAAATTTATTATAATATAAAATATTAAATCTAATAATAGGTTACGATATTATATTACAATAGGAGTAGTTGATTGTAGCCTAGTACTACATTAGGGAGTGGTGTCCGGGACCGATTCGCAGGTCTGTGCAAAATGCTGCAATCTTCGATGCATTTTGATGTCATTAGATCTTTTTGGCGTGACTATATATTCTGATTTTGATTTATAATTCTTCTAAAAGTAATATTACAGTGAATAAGATTTATCTATGATATTGTTTGTCTTGATAACTAGATTCTATTTTATGTAAGAGATAGTTTGAAATAAATATTATACATATACCTTCTCTATCTTTATTTTTTAGTTACATTATATGAAACTATATGAATGAAAATAAAAAATAATATCAACTATGAATCATAGTGTACTACCATACTTTAATTATGTATACATATTTCAATCTTTTATGGATGTTTTCAGTTTTTGTTATCTTGATCTTTCCAATATTTTACTTGATTCTTTCCCACATTAAAAAACATGAATTAATTCTTCTAAATTTTACATAAATCTCTTATATTTTTACTTATCTAATAGGGATTATGTATATTCTTTTAGAATTGACCCGACATTACGTACCATACAGGGCCTGGACGGAAGCTTGAGCAGATTTGAAAGCTGAAAATCTGCACCATGAATCTTGTACTACGTCGACATGTTGTGCTGGGGATGGGCTAGCTGTCGACATGTTGTGCTGGGGATGGGCTAGCTCAGGTGACGTTTGGTTTCAAGGATACGGTGGGATAGGATGGGACGATTCTATTTTTACTGGTGTTTAGTTTAGAGTCAGGTGAAATGGAGTCATCTCACAAAAAATATTACCCTAGTATTCGGGTCGAGCTCGTCCTAGAAAAAAGGGCGGACGAGCTCGTCCCACCTTCGCGAGCATGGTGCGTGCGCAGCGGCAGCACGGCAGGCGGTGTCCGGTGAGGCACGTCGGCGATCCGACGAGGTGGCTGTGACACGGCGGCGGTCTGGCGTGGCACAGCTGTGGTCAGGCGAGGCACGGGAGTTAACCGACGTCGATAGCGGCAGCGGCCCCGTGACACTCGGCGAACGGTTGTTTTCTCCCGAGCCACTGTCAAGCCATCAAGAGCTCTTGCTGCATCGTTTTTTTCTGTTTTTACCGACTGTGCTAATTATTGTTGAGTGTTTTTGCCTAGGACACTCGGCAAACCTAACATTCACCGAGTGTAAAAGGTTTGCTAAGTGTTTTTGGTTGACACTCGGTAAATATATATTTTTGTCGAGTGGCTGACGGAATGTACTCGACAAACCGTCTAGCACTCCGTAAACTATCTGACACTCGGCAAAGATATTGTTTCCCATAGTGGGCGATCTAGCAAGGCGGTGGTGGTCGTTCGGTGAGGCAATGGCGGTTTGGCGAGCCAGCGGCGGTGCATCGGTGGTCCGGTAAGCAGCAGTCCGCTCTTTTTCCTCCTCTCGTTTCGTCTAGATTCATTTTTTTTATCTCACTTAGCTGTTAAACACGGAATGGGACGATCCCGTTCTAAAAACTATGATAGAACCGTCCTATCTCACTGTATGTCTGAATCAAAGGGAACCTAGGTCGACCTCGTCGGAGATAGGGCCGGCGCGCGCGAGGACGTCGCAGCATGCACGCCGTCGCCGTCGTCTTCCTCGTCGGCTGGGCTGGGGGCGAGGCATATGCAGATGGACAGTACGTGCAGGCGCAGCAGCCAGGGCGTATCCGGGTCTCTTTGTTTTATGGGCCACGAACATGCATGCACCCGGCCCTGCCCAAGAGTAGCCCATTGCTGTCATGGCCCTGAAAAAGCTGTACCACCTGGCCATTGCTGAACTTAATTAGTTACTTCCAATTACATAAATCAATACTTCGAACCGTACTAAAAAGTCTCAAATCATTTCTCATTTGATATTGGAACTTATGTATATAGCATATTTTTCATCCCACGAATATTTACTTTTATATTAAAGTTGATAAATTAGTAGTAAGAGTAAAAGATGAAAGTAACCTTCCGAATAACTATGGAGAGTTTTCGATTGAATGGCCGGAGTTTTGCTACGGAAATTGGACTGCTTCCGAAGACGTCTGATTTTTTTACCCCGTATTAGGACAAAATGAAGTAAAAAAGAATTCAGAATTTCAATATCTTTCAGTATATAAGTATAAATACTAAGATAAAAAAGAAGAAAGATGGATTGATTTGCGGCAATAGATGTCTTTCACATACAACTAGAAAAAAGTAATCTCCTTTTTGAATGGCAGTTCCAAAAAAACGAACGCATAGTCGTTTCCAATAAAAAACCCACACCAGACAGACACAAATTCTCTGCATAGGTTATTTGGTTGTTAGCCATAATTTATCATCATTTATCAATAAAAATTGCTACACTTGTCTAAGTCGAGGTTCTTAAATTCTTTATCACACTTTAACAAGACTAAGAGAATCTTACCATGTATTTTTTAAATTATTAACATATGAGATCTAATTTATTAAAAAAGAATCTTGTCATAATCGTGGCTGCAACTAAACACATTTTAAATTAATCAAACTTACCTAACCTTAAGTGTGGCACTGTAGCAAAGTGTGGCTAGCAACAAACAGCCCCCGAATCATCGGCCACAATGTTTTGCAGTAAAATGAATGAATTTACTGTAGATGATTTTTGGCGCTGTATCGATTTACTGTGACACTCAATCTAGTCCGTCCATCACTCATCATCGGATGGCCAATATCAAAGCTAATCCAAGCCGATCCAAAGCAAACACCTGCTCATCAATCTAGAAGCTTCTCGTCTTTCAGTAGCTCCCTCGCAGTCTCATCATCACCCAAGTCGGCTGCATTTTTCTCTTGCCTTCCAAGTTTCAACGCCTAATCTATGATAAAGCAGCTTGCTGCACTTGGTCCAAACAGCTTCTAGAAGCTTCTCAGTCATACGCTAGCAGCTCTGCTCATGATTGGCGCGTAAACGAGCTTCGCCACGGGAGGGAGGTTTTGGTTGGGATTTTTCGATCAGTTTCTTATCTGAAAAGAATCTAAACATTGAACCTGAGGATTTAACCTAGCAACTCAAATTCATAAAAAACTTAAAATTCTTGAAATGCAAAATAAAAGTTGGCTAGACCAAGATTTCACAGTTTTCAACCCACTGTAACTAAATATAATTATATAGTTATGTGGTAATTATCTACAGTATCATATATGAATAATATTTGGTAGTTTGTTTTTCTATTCACTAACTTTTACGCAACTCGCAACTATTTTTTAAATCTATATAAACAAATCATAACAAATTTGTCCCGGTTTTCTCAATTAGAACTAGGGGCAAGGGTAAAAGTGTTACTACTCAATCTGTCTTCATCCAGATCCGATAGCCGTCATCAGTGAAGTAGCAGCAGCCAGTTACGTACGTGTAGACGTAATCCACCTTGCAAGTTGGACAGATTAGAAAGCATCTTATTATTCTTATCCCTCAACCCAAGTACATTTTCAGTACAACTTGGAGCGAGTAGATAAGTATTGTTCTTTTTTTTTTGAAAGGAGATAAGTATTGTTCTTTGATTTGGCATTTTGCTAGTGTGCTACTAGTAATTCCGAATAAACACCCCTTCTGACTACCAAACCATATCAATTTAGTTGCAACGTGCATGTCATTGGGAACATTGGGAAGAGTACGCTTCCCAAACTCATAAACCGTAAGGTGTTTTTGAAAACCTCTTCATGGGCATTTGTTAGGAAAACTTTTTTAAATCAACTTTTTAATATTTAATGTATTTGTTTATCTCCTTAAATAATTGCCAAAAACTCTGTTTTATCTATAGTTGATCATACATCAGTGAAGAGAAAGACAGCTAGAGTCAAAGTAGTTGATCTTTTTTGAACAGGTCATAGAAATGCTCTGAGCTGTTGTGGCATGATGCAACTAAAATGGTGTTCTAATCTTTGTTTATTTTAAAGCAGAGGAGATTATTGATCAATAGCAGATCCAATATATATTCTTCATTATCATGGGACAAGAATGACTTTCCGGTTAACCAAATACCATTCTCTAATTTAATGTTGATAATAATAATTTTATCTGTCTAGTGATCTTAATATCTAACATCAGTGAATCCTAGATCGGCTACTTGGAGCAAAAATGTTGAATATTCAGCCAGCAGAATTCATAATCTTCGGCGACTAACAAGACGTGGACCCAACTTTCAATACGAGCACAGAGCACTGCTCGAGCTTTCGAACTACATGCCTGTATTAACAAGTGTTCGTCAAGCAAAGGATGGATTTTTTTATTAATTGCCTGAATAAACATAAAACACTGGAGTAAATTGCTTTCACAATGTGAACTCGTGCTTTCAGAAACATCCACTCTCCTCTGTTCTTCGATAGTTGCATGCGGTCAATGCAGCATAAACCCTTTGCAAATAAATTCTGACGGCATCACTCAACGTTGACAACAAGTTCGGGCATAGGTCTGCGTACATGCAAGTCGATTGAGTGATATTTATTTTATTAATTATCTTCCTTTCAATTTTATTTCTATCTTACCTTTAACCACCGTTTCATTCCAACAATCTTTCGTTTAGCGAGAAACATGATAGTTTTTTCTTATGAAACTTAATTTCTACTAAATAACTTGGAAATGGTTACCGTATATTTTAGAAGGAAAACCAGATCGGTGAGGTCACGTACGAGTGATTTTACGATTTTACAGTACTTCAAGAGGTACCATAATTTTAGTGTTAATTTTAATATTTTTTAGTATTTGAGATACCGATAGATGTCAAAATTAACACTAAAAATTATGGTACTTCTTGGTACCTTCTTAAGGACTATAAAATTTTTCAATTTTACAGTCCATGAGGAGTTACCAAAAGGTACTATAATTTTTAATATTAATTTTGATATATATCAATATCTCAAGTACCGAGATATTAAAATTAACAGTAATATTGTGTTACCTCCACCATAAAATCAGTCGTCACATATAGGTTTATCCGATTATTTTCAGATTTGTTTAATTCTGCTTTAGTAATAGTGGTATGAGTAGTCGAGTCTCCACCCAATCCAGAGCTTGCCCTGTAAGATCGACAAAGACATGACGCTGACAGTAAGTTCAGTAGCAATGCTCATACGTCCATCATCAAATCCGTACATGGCACAAATTTACTTATTTACTGCAGTCGTTGGATCGCCTGCTGAATACCTGATGAATTAACCTCGAGTTAATTAACTTGATCATAGCAAAAACAAGATTGTCATTAGCAGAGTAGATAGTAAAACAGTATATGATCGGAAAGACATCAGCAGACGAGAGGAAGAAGATGAGATGGGAGAGAGCGGAAGAGAAGCTTCGGTGGCAGTACTTTTTCTATAACAAATGGGACATTATGTTTTTTAAATATAGAGAAAAACAATGGCGTGCTTGTTTATCCAGCGTGAAAAACACGGGAATATGATTGAGATAAAATAAGTATAAAATTGAATTAGATGTGGTCGATAGGATCAATGTCTAGCATTCAATCTTTATCCACCAAAGACTTAGTTGTAAGCTCACTTCCTTGGATTAATACATAAGTAAATTAGAAATAACATGATTAATAAATGTCATTTAATCTATTTATCAACACGATGGTACATCTAAAAATTGCTAGAAATAATAAGTTTGTGGAACAAATAATAAAGTAATATAGAATCGCTATATTGTTTTCACCAAATTTTAATAATTTGATCTTATATCACGCGAATAATAATACAGAGTCCAAGGTAAAAAAAAAAGTCAAAAACCGCGGGATTTCAGGGCGGATGGCCGCCTGGTCGGCTGAACCGGCTTCTGCACTAGCTTGGAAAAACGGGCAGCTGCTCGAAACTTCTCCCTGAACACGTCGCCAGTCTCGAGGTAAACCATCTGCTCATCTATCCTACTATATAATTGATGAGTTGAGAGAGTGGACACATTATCCCTATGATAAATCTCAGCTCTTCATCTTTAATCATCTACCATCTGAAAAATCTCAACCCTTTATCTTTACTCTATTAAAAATAAAAATATTAAATCTCAGTCATTCATTTCAGCGTAAAATTATAGGAGATTAGATCGATCTCTTTCCTCCTACATATTTTCATAATGACCAGTCAAGACTTTTCAGATTATCTAGATCATTCATTTTATAAGATATATATCTTTTCATATAATAACTTTACATTTAAATGGCTTTCTTAGTGGTTGGATATCTTTCTGTATAATAACCTTTCATTTAAAGGACATTTCTTAGTAGATGGATATCTTTCCGATTAAAGACATTCCATGTAAAAAATTTTCTTTAGTAAGCTGATATATTTCCCTCTAATGGCTTTTCTCATACTGAGATCTTTCCTTTTCGGTTTGATCTCTTTCCATCTAATATGAGCGTCATGATCAGAAGATGCTTTCTTTCTATATGGATGAGTTCCTGATTTTCACTTTGTACTCTATAAAAGGGGAGACTCGACCCAAGCAGAACACACATATTCTTCCTTCTCGACAGTCTTACTCTCAAAACTATCTTGATCATTAGTTTCGCTAGAGGAACTTCGAAGGGCTGTCCAACTCCCAAAACTATCTTGATGGCTTGGACTGCAAGCAAATATTTTTCTTGTGCTTTTATTTGATCATTTGAGGATATGATAGTTTGATTTGCACCTGTAATTGTTCTTTGATGCTGCTATAATCTTTCTAACTACTAAATTAAAGTTCTAAAGAATCTAACTCCTGACTAATAATATAATTATTTTTTTATTTTCACCGGTGCGTAGCACGGATACAATACTAGTATGATAATTAAATTGTGTTAATCTCTCTGCACTTGTGCCATGCACAGTTGACCAGGGCAAGTGTACATTTACTTTAACAGTTTAACATGTTGAATGTTTGCAAGATGTACTTACTGTACATGCAATTTGCTAGAGTAGAATTTTTTAGGTCAGGTTGCTTCAAAAATCAAAAGTATACAGCGGTCGACAGACATTATAATAACGTGAATATATAGGATATGCTTCGTGAAAAAAAACATATTATGATCATGAATATTACACAGGGACAAACTAGGCCTGTCAACTATGGCAAAAGGATAATCATGCTGGGTCACTAATATTTAGGACTTGTCCGGTTCTTATGACTACTATTGTAACCGTGCTACGTACCGGTGAAAATCAAAAAATAATTATATTATTAGTTAGAAGTTAGATTCTTTAGAACTTTAATTTAATAGTTAGAAAGATTGTAGTAGCATCAAAGAACAATTATAGATGCAAATCAAACCGTCATATCCTCAAATAATCAAATAAAAGCATAAGAAAAATATTTGCTTGCAGTCCAAGCCATCAAGCTGTATGATTTGGCTTCTACAGTCTGCACGGGCGGCGACCTTGCGCTGAACAGGGAGCAGCGTGAGGGAGGGAGAGGGGACGACACCGGTGATACAACAGGAGGGATCGGGAGGAGATCAATCTGTTAAAAAATCATAAACTTTAGCTTAATTCTTAGCATATTCATGATTACCCTTTATGCGGAATAAGACATTAAACTAACCGGAATAAAGAAACCATGAGGAAAGTGTAGTTGTTCTTCTCTGTTTGTTTGGTGTAGATCTCCTAGCAATTGGTAGATGGCATCGACCCTCCGGATGCCATCTATACTGCTCTTGGACAGCCCTTCGAAGTTCCTCCAGCGAAACTAATGATCGGGATAGTTTTGGGAGTAGGACTGTCGAACAGGAAGAAGAGGTGTGTTCTGCTTGGGTATGGTCTCTCCTTTTACAGAGTACGATGTGGAAATCAGGAACTCATCCATATAGAAAGAAAGCACCTTCCGATCATGGCGCTCACATTAGATGAAAAGAGATCAAACTGAAAAGGAAAGATCTCAATATGAGGAAAGTCATTAGAGGAAAATATATCAGCTCACTAAAAAAAGTTCTTTACATGAAAGATCTTTAATCAGAAATATATCCATCCACTAAGAAAAGTCCTTTAAATATAATGTTATTTTACAGAAAGATATCTATCCACTAAGAAAGTTTTTTAAATATAAAGTTATTATACGGAAAGATATACATCTTATAAAATGAATGATCTAGATAATTTAAAAAGTCTTGACTGGTCATTATGGAAATATGTGGAATTTCGTATAGCGGAGTGTGGGGGCGGCGTTTTTTGTTACCATGTGCGTAGCGCTTGTTTCCAATTAGATTAGATAGATTCCATTACAATTAGATTAGCGCTAATCGAGGGTTGAGATTTGATACAAGAAAATGGATGACTGAGATTGGTTAGATGGTCATCCATGGTGGATAAAATAAAGAGCAGCAAACAAAAACAAAATAAACACAAAACACAAAGCAAATGCCAAAACAAGCATGGAAATTGAAAAAACAGAAACAAATATAAATGGAAAATTAATAGCTATCGTGCCCTAGCTTCCATTGGGGATCCCCTCTAGCGGCCAGCGCTGCGGCCTTCAAAACCTCCGCCACTCGTTTTATATTTGCCGCAAGGACGCAACTGCCTCCCCAATCAAAAGGCAAGGCCAAGATCGGAGCCTCGCCCGCCGCCTGTTCCCTTCCCGGCTCCCTGCCCCCCATCCTGGCTCGCCCCTCGCTTGCGCTTTCCCACCCTCACATGGCAGCTCCGCGTCTAACGGCCCGGGAGAGAGAAAAAGGAGGGAGCGGCCCGAAGGAATGCGGAGTGTTTCGTGAAATAGAGATTAGATTAAGGGGAACGGTTAAGATTTAATACAATCAAACGGAAGGTTAAAATTGAATAGATAAGTGTCCACGGTGGATACTCAACTTCACCAATTATATAGTAGAGTAGATAAAATAAATTGTTAAAATTTTCTACTTTTAGTCTAAAATAAAAACAACTCAATTGAATATACTTAATCCATCTACAGTATTTCTTAAAGCTAGGGCCTTACTCTGATTCCTTACATAATTCTTTTAACATTTTTAACTATTTTAAATATAAATCATTTTATAACTTTTAGTCACTTTTTTCTTCTTTGGTATTTATCATTTTCAAATAAATATTACCCTTAACAAATAAAAACTCACATTTTTAAAACAAAATAAATGAAAGACACAAAGTCATTTGAGTTGAAGTCTAAAGCTATATATAAGTTTAAAACAGACAGTGGATGCGATATGATAGATGCAAGATTTATAACAACTATTTATGTGTTCAAACAAATTAATTTAATATTATAAAGTT
>KE371174.1:50501-76788 GCA_000418225.1 Zizania latifolia | reverse complement strand
AACAAAAACAGCATATGAAGGACAATATCTTTCTCTGAACTGTGGGATTAGCACGCCCAAGAACGTGAAGCTATCACACCGTCGGATATATCAAGAAGCTGCAAGCCGAGCAAGAGCAACTGAGCACAGAAACGGTCAGGCATGCTTGCACGCCCTACGTCGGTCTCATGTGTGCTCTTGCTTGTCATAGAAGGGATACCAGAGTCTTGGTATGTTGTTCTTACTCTTATATTCTTCGTTCTTCTTTGTCCAGAAGTGTTTGCTGAGTTATGTAGCAGCGATGTGTGATGTTTTCCCTTGTTTTTGGGTGTTCTGAGCGCAGAACCGAGATTGCTAGACGCTAGTTCCATGTTAGAGGCAGAAGAACTTTGAGCTTCTGGTTCGTGTGGTCATACTGGGATCAACAGGCGGCTGCACCTCCAGGATGGGAGAGCCTAGTAGTAGTTCAGGACATTCAAGGCAGAGTCCCCATGTTCTTGGCTATGGCTTCCATGACACCACGGCCAACTCCATGCCTTCCGCAAACTTCTTGTAAGAACTCTTCCTCTCTATCTCTCTATCCATGTTTCTCTTCTGTCTCTTTGGTGATTCAGTATTCAGGTGCACCAAGAAACATGATGTGGACATGCGCTTCCTTTTCCAAGTTCTGGCATGCAAATCATTTATGTGTAGTTGCTCTCAATCCAATTTCGTTTACTTATTGTGCCGTATTGTTGGCGTTTTTTTGGCTCTTTTCTGTTAATTCATGCTTTGGTTATATGTTCTTACTTCTTACGTACACAAGAATCTTTCTGTAGATGATTTTGCCCGATATCCCCCCAACAAGCTGCTGATCTAATGCTAATATGTATTCATTGCCCTCTTGCATGCCTCACAGCGAGCAAGGAGGTGCTACCTGTTTTGGAGAACTAGAGGAGGCTCTGATGCAACAGGTTGCCACACTCAGGAGGACTCAACAAACTGCAACCACCACCTCCACTGTTCACCATGGAGACACCACGCGTACGTACATCTCTATAGTCTCTCCTCTGTCCTCTCTCTGACCATGAGCAAAAGCACATAACCTTGTGCGACACTTTCCCGAGAGGTTAGGGCATTGTAGTCAAAAGTAACCATGCGAGAGCAGCAGAAGTGGCAGTTGTGCTAGCTGCTTGTGTCTAGTAGCACTACTGTAGTGTGAGTGTGTGACTAGCTTGTGACTCCTCTGTCTCTCTCTCTCTCTATCTAGACTTGAGAACTCAAGTGCTCAACAAGTCGATCTCCATGGACCATGGTAGTACAAGTACCACAGCCTACCAACTTTCTGGCTCTCTGGCTGCAAGCACAGCTCAAAGAGAATAAATTGGGCTAACTTTCACTGCAACAAGGGCTCCACTTCCTTTTATCCCAATGCAGCTTTTTACCTCTGGAATTGCGATGCATTTCTTGATCTCCCCTATGGCCCATGATATCTTCTTGCAGCCTTCTCCACTACTGCTACTGCAACAGCTACAGCAAGGCCTCCTCCTACACTGGACATCTTCCCATCCTGGCCTATGAGGACTCTTCACACACCTAAGGTATGCATCTACCATTTCTATCTCTACCCAGCTATTAGCAAGAACAAATATTCATCATGCATAAAGTTACACGTTTTACATCTTTGCTCTGAGCTCTTGCTTTTACTTTGGCATGTAGGAGGACTCAAATGTAGCAGCAGACACAACAGACTCGGAGAGCAGCAGCAAGAACAATAGCAACCAAAATGCCTCATCAGACCAGCAAGGGCTAGTAGGCGAAAGGGCCGGCCAGTTTAATCAAATTCCACAGCAGCAGCAACCCAAGGTATGTATCATGTATGTATTGCTGTGAGCCTATGATCATATACAGCTGTTGTTTCCCTTGTTGGAGTTTCTTGCTTGATGCATCGGTGCACTTCGGTTCTGTGCTTGATCTGTATCGATCTCTCTTGGTCATCCTTATCATGCAAAGTGCAATGGTATTGTTCCCTAGTCTGGCGTCATGTCACTAGCTAGCCCACAACTTCCAAGATGCTCCTATAGGTAGATGAACCAATGTTCAGGGGCATTTAAGATCTCGCTGCTCCCAAGATCGCCAATCCCAACACGATAGCTGAATATTTTGGTCCTATATAAAGTTCCAGCTTATTTCCCTGATGCTTCTTCCATGGGACCATTGTTTTCTACAATCAGACGCTACTATATAGTATATTGTAGATGGAGAATATATATCAATATATGAATAGTCATATTTGCAAATTCAATTTCTATTGGGACAATGCAAATCTTTATCTGACTGAGCTTGGACAACATCTTCTACAAGAACCGGTCATTCTAGTTGATCTTTTATTGTGGGAATGGATAAGTTTGGAGAATTTGAGGATATGTTAGATTAGTGCATGCTAGCTCATGTGCTGGCTTCTGCCGTTGGTGCTTAGGCGACAACTGAGCATTCTTACAATATTGTCTCTTGCTTGCAAACCTTGTGACCTGATAGAAATGCACCAATCAATAATACAAATGATACTTTGGGTCAGTGGTGCTTTAGGTTGTCTTCTGGTCAATTGATGAACTGCCAATATATTGGATGAATATACAATCACATGGACTATATAAATTCACACAACCGAAAGAGAGCTTTGCAAATTAGGACTCGACAGCAACATATAAAAAACAGAAGCGGCTTTTGTCTTTTGTTAGAGTGGGTGGCTTCCACCCAATGTACACGACTGTTTTATTAGTGTGCTTGATGTAACGTGCTTGTAGAAATAATACTATATTGCCTACACCATACTACCGTAGACACATCTGCTTTGCATTGTTCTTCCATCTCTCTCCTTGTGTGTCTAATTGCACACAGGTGTAGTAACTTCCATATTCTGACTTGTTCATGTCCACTTGGCATGCAGAAGATGGCAACTAGCCATTCCACTCATAGCGACAAGACCGGCAAGGCGCTTGATCCAAAGGTCTCTTCTCTTGTCCTGATTAGTTTGATGCTAGCTTAGAGTGTGCTGACGTGTGCTATGTGCATGCCAAGCGGATGCACAGAGCCCTGCAGTGCAAGCTAATGACCATTTCGATGCAGTGTCTGAGATCGAGAATTTGTTTATCTTTTTCTCTTGGCATAACCAGACGATGAGAAGGCTCGCTCAGAACCGAGAGGCAGCACGTAAAAGCCGGCTGCGAAAGAAGGTAAATCCGTAAATGTAGTGAAAATTACTCGGAATCTGACGTACTCAGATCAGCAGTAAATTGTTGACAGTATTGCTTGCTTATGGATCATGTAGGCTTACATCCAGCAGCTGGAGAGCAGCAAGCTGAAGCTTGCTCAGATGGAACAGGATATCCACAGAGCTCGTTCCCAGGTAACTTTTTTTTAACACATCCTTATTTTTACATTTGAGAAACTGACCGTGTTAGGTTATTTATACAGTGAAATCTTAATTTGTGAGCTTTGTTTAGGGCCTACTGCTTGGAGGATCTCCAGGTGGAAACACTAGCTCAGGTCAATATTCTGGATATATACTTGTCTATGAACAGTAGTTGGGATTCAAATGGGAAGATATGATTCGCTGAAACCGAGCTTTATGATTGACTTTTGTTTCCAGGTGCTGCTAGGTTCGACGTCGACTACGCACGGTGGCTGAACGATGACAGCCGGCGCATGGCTGAGCTGCACGGAGGCCTGCACGTGCACTTGCCGGACAGTGACCTCAGAGCCATCGTCGACGACACACTGACCCACTACGACAAGCTCTTCAGCCTCAAGGGCGACGCGGCCAGGTCCGACGTGTTCCACCTCATCACCGGGATGTGGGCGACCCCAGCCGAGCGGTGCTTCCTCTGGATGGGTGGATTCCGGCCATCCGAGCTGCTCAGGGTATGGATGCCGGCCTCATTTCTGAACAAAACATCATACTGCAGCGTCGATAGTATTTGGTCAGAAAGTGCACCTGACATCAAACATGAAACACATTCACAGTTTACCATGAAAAATGTTGTCAATCAATTCTACAGGAAGATGGAACCAAGCTAACCCTGATCTCATCGTTCTAGTACACGTATACGATTTTCTAATTTCATTCCATACTCTTCGTGTTGATGCAGATAGTGGTACCCCAGCTAGACCCCCTGACTGAACAACAAGTGGTTGGCATCTACAACCTTCAACAATCATCACAGCAGGCAGAGGAAGCTCTCTCCCAGGGCCTGGAGCAGCTGCATCAGTCACTAGCAGAAACCGTGGCTGGAGGGTCCCTGATAGATGACGCCAACATCGGGAGTTTCATGGGTCACATGGCCGTTGCCCTCGGTCAGCTATCCAATCTTGAAGGTTTTGTCATACAGGTAAAGATTTCCCATCTTCTCTGCTACCCTTCAATCCTGACCATCCTGTCAGTCCATAGATAGGTACAAATTTCCCTGTTTGAATCAGCTTTTGTAAATGAGCAATTCGACCACTAAAAGTTTATGGCAACGCGCTTTATTAGTTTTGCAACAACTTTCATACTAAATGATTATTAAGGAAGGCTTCATGTTCACTCTCAAGGTATGTAAATGACCACATTAATCAGAGAACAAAATGAAAAATTACACCATCGATTATTAAGCTAGATACTATTTTGCACACGTAGATTTTATCTATTTTCCACATGTTACGTGCAGTGGCTGTTTAAATGGTTTGTGTTGCCTGGTAAAAAGTTATTAGTCATCTAATACTTGTGTTAATTGCACTCTAACTAAGAGCATGGATAATTTGGGTGATGTCATTGTTTGGGAGTAGATGCCATATAGATTTTTTATGAGCTGAAGGGAAGAGAAAGATAAGATAGAGAGAAGAATCCATTTATTGATCAAGTGTATGTTTATTAATGGATTCAATAATGATTTGATTCTATAAACAATCTACACTGTCTATCGAATAGTATAGACAATCTCTTGTACGAACTATCTATATATTATCTAAACATGTGAAAATTTTAGATATGTAAAGCATTTATAACGTTATTCTCGCCGCGTCCGTATCAGCGGCCGTTTAAATACCATACTTGCAGTTTTTTGCGACATAATGTGATTAAAATAACAGCGTTACATTAAAATAATACAACCAACTTCACACAAGTTATGGGCCACAAAGTTAACTGATACGATGATGGTATTCTTGATATCTAAAAATTAAACAAATTGTAGATTGTTATACCTTGTACAAAGACCTAAATTCATGTAATTGAAGTAGATTTGCTTAATGCCAGTGAAGTTGGGACTTGGAAGGGTTACCGCTGTTAGTGATTAGGCCAACATATTGAACTGCTCACAGTGATGAAAAAATCAGCCGATTAATCGCTGATCGGTAGCACTGCAGTTAATTTATCCCATAATCGGGGTATTAATTGGATGGCCTACCGATTAATCGGCAGTATATAACCAATGGTCCTCTCCACCGCTTGTGCCGTCCGCCTGGATCTACGCCGCCGCCCGTCTTCCCTGATCTGCGCTGAGCTCCAGATCCGCGCTGAGCGGCCATGTAGGACTCGCGCTGCCGCCGCTGGGTCCGCGCCGAGCGCACCCCAGCCTCGCCGCCGTCGGAGCCATGCCTCCCCAGACGCTGGCGCCGGCACCGCCTTCCTGGCTCCCGCCGCAGCGTCAGGCCACCGTTCTTCAGCTTCAGCGGAGAACAGGAGAGGAGGTAGAGGTAGGAATGACCGAATGACTGAATGAGTAGTGCCAGCGGAGAAAAGGAGAAGAGGCAGCCGGAAGGAGTGAGTGGGCCCAAACGTCCAAACGAGACGTGAGAAAAAGAGAGGACGAGGGAGACATGGCAGCAGAAGTGAGAAAAGAGAGACGTGACAGCACAGTGCCACAGTGTACAGATGTGAGGAAAGATAGAAATGACAGCTAGAGAGATGAGGAAAAAAGAAAAGAAAGGAAGAGCGATAGAGAGACGCAACAAAAAAATATTTTTTTATTAGCCCTATATATATTAACTATAAAAACCATGATATACTACGTTGAACCGATTAATTCAGTTAATTCTTTAATTAACCGAGTAATATTTATTCGGTGGTTAGCTGATCACACTGACCACATAAATTGTACAACAATTTGTGAAATAGCAAAACAATTATCATATAATAACTTAGACAAAAGAGAAGGGATAGTATGCGTAACAGGCATGCTGAATTTCTAAATATTGCCTCTGTTTCCTATTATAAATTATTTTACTTTTTCTTGTTCAATTTTCAATAACTAAAATTATATTAATATCTATAATATCAAACACACAATTAAGACATATTTTATATTTGGTTTAATAAAACTAATTTTATGTTATAATTGTTGGTATATTTTTTTCAAAAAATGGTCAAAATCTCAGAAGTAATCAAACGGAGTGAATATCTTTTCATGCAAATGCATTGCCATCAACTTTTAATTAGCTTCCAGGAATGGGTTTACCGGAACATGTACGAAACCTAACGTGTGGCATTGAATTAATTTCCAGGCTGATCACTTGAGGCTGCAGACTATCCATCAGTTGCACAGGATTCTGACAGTTAGGCAGTCAGCTCGATGTTTCTTGGCCATTGGCGAGTATCATAACCGCCTCCGTGCCCTGAGCTCACTTTGGGCTTCTCGCCCTAGAGAGTAAGCACCATGCAATTCCTACCCATCTGCCTTAGTTGATTCTTTCTTCTTGTACAAAAAATAAATTCTCCTACTCATATGTAGTTACTGCTGTAGATAGTATTTGTTTTATTGGATAATTCTGAAGTATGATTAGGCATAACTTAATAGAGGTGTGGATCATCTAAATAATAAGCTGTGTGCGACTAATCAAGATGGAATGGACCTTCCTCCTACCAGCAAACTGAAGTCAGAAAGCTTATATTGTAAACCATGGGATGCAGTTCGCTTTCTCGTCGTTTTCTTAAGGTTAAGATGTCCATGGAATGGCCACCCCTAATTTATATTAAATGTAAACGAGTATATTTTACAGTTAACATTATCAGGTGTGGTTCTTACATGACAAAACACAATGCATGTCATGGTGTACAAAATAAGGACTAGACACTTTTTCTGTAGCTACTCTCTAGATTTTTCAACTATTTCAGCTAACTAACCAAATTGTATAAAGGCCTAAATGAAGCCACTTATCTTATTGCAGCTGTAATAGTAGCCTGTTTTTTTCTCTGGATGCATCACTTATCTTACTGCTGGTGCCTTCATTGCTGTACCTAGGATACTGGTGGCAGATGAAGGCAATTGTGGAGAGCTAAGCATTGCAGCACATCCATCTGAAAGCCAATTTGCAGCCTTCTGAATTCTGTTTAAAATGTACTTTTCAACTAACCTTCAAAGTAGGAGCAAAAGAAAAGCAAGTGGGAAGAATTATTTTTTGATGTAATCTGGCAGATATGTGAGAAAACTCAGAACAGAGCTGGGGAACAAGGCAAGCTCCAGGACTAGCAAATTTCTCAGAACGAATGTAACTCACATGGGAATTGTCCTGGGAAATCAACTGGTTTGGTGTTTTTGTGAAATGAGAACAAAAAACGAGGGCACAGTGCTTAGTGCGTATGCTGCGAGATTAGTGCTCACACCTTCATGCACAACATCACATAGAGTACATTTTTAGATTATTTTTATTTTTAGTTTAAAATAAAAATCAGATAACTCATCTAAATAATAACAATTTACTCATGGTTTTATATCCAAAATTTCTTGAGCTGGGTTTAACCAGGGTTTAACCAGTTGTAAGAAATCTTGGAATAAAGAATATGATAGCTTATTTTCATAACATTTTGGAATGACAAATGTTCAGAACTACCATTGCATTCAGTTTATGCGACTATGTATTTGTTTTTTGAGTTAACCAATTATTTGCTCTCCTTTTATTTTACCAAAGTAACTGTTGATCTGAATGAACATCTATTTGACAATTAGATAGAACGGAAGTTACTTCAGTGACATTTCTTATTTAAAACAACAGCTGTTTTAGTGTTCAGTACAATTTTTGGCAAAGCTATAAAGAAGTTTTCGTCGCTGTCTGAGTATTATCGCAATAATTTACTAACATGCAAAATGGACAAATAGACAATGGTTGCTCTTCACATGACGTTATAAAGTAACTTGCAACACATTTGCGGTAATTGAAAATCTAGCACAGAAGCTGCACCTAAAACAAGTGTGTTCTGCTCCTAATTCTATCTTAAATAATACTCAAAAGATCAAAAATTTATCAAAACATAAGATATTTAAGCCGTCACATCATACACTACCCATTCAATTTTATTCGCATCTTATCCTGCTTCTGGTACCTCTCATTAAAAGATTAATGAAGAATGTTGTTGTTTTTTTATCATTAATCTTTAAATAAAACTTAAATCTTTTATATTATAGGATTAAAAGAGTATTTCATATAAAACAAGAGGTGAAATAACCTCGCAAAAAAGAGGTAAAACATACCCATACAAACAATCATAAAATCTACTACAGATGCTGCACCTAAAACAATTGTGTTCTACTCCTAATTCTACCTTAAATACTGTCTTTATCCTATAATATAAGATGAAAAGATTCAAAATTTACCAAAACATAAGAGATTTAGGCTTGTTCCATCAATCATCGCTCATACAATTTTATTCTCATCTTACCCAACCACATTTCGTTTCTCATACATCTCATTAAATAAGGATGTTGTAATCTTTTATTCTTAATCTTTTAAAAAACCACACCTAAAATCTCTTATATTATAATACGAAAAGAGTATTCACCTAAAAAAAAGGTAAAATATGTACGTGAATTATGGCCCATACAAACAGGCATAAAATCCCTCGTCCGGCCACCTCCCTCCTCCTTGCTTCCCTCGTCCCACGGCCGGAGGAAACACAAGCAGCGCGAGTCGCCCGCTCGACCACCACCCATGGCTCTCGCCACCTCCCACCACCACCACCTCGCCCCTTCCCCCTCCCGCTACGCCGCCGCCGCCGCCTCTCTCCTGCCGTGGGGTTTCCGCCGCGTCAGCGCCTCCCGATCTCTCCTCGCCACCGGCGCCCCGAGGTGAGCGATCTGCGGGTTCTGGACTGCGGTTCTGTCTTCCCGCCGCATTACGCCTATCCTATCTAGTTGATTGATTCGATTCTACGACGGTAGGAGGGGTTACGGTTATGGCCCGATGGTACTTGCGGATGGGCCGCCTGCAGCGTGGTGTGCTTTCGGGAAGGAGCTGAAAACCCTGCCTAGTTCGATGATGCTTTTGTAACCGTAACGGGGTTGGGTTCGAATTGGATGGATCCCCTTTCGTCTTTGCGTTTTCATTTTTTTATGGTTATTGGGACATAGACTGCTAGATTGATCAATGCAACTTGGATTTGTGCTCCATAGGGTGTCACAAATTAGTCACTGGCTCATTGGATTAGTCTCGTACAAATTTTGGGAGAAATAGATGTTGTCCACGGCATTAGGATCAGTCCTGGTGGCGCTCATGGTGTGATGAGTATACATGTTACTATGTTAGATGGCGTGTCCAGGGTTATACTGAGTGCTAACTTTCAGATAAAACATGTATCATGTTTCTGATATTGTTAATTATCAATTAATCGGTTATACATATTCTGCTGTCAATGTCCTATGCAGTGTACCACTGTCCTGTCCCCCATCATTTCTCTGTGCTAACCTTTGGTTCCCCTGCTGCCATCTTTCTAGGATTTGCTGCCAACCGATCAAGTCAGCTAATGTGTTCGGAGCTTCTTCAACGGTATGTTCAAACAACTGTATCGCTAGTAACTCCACAATTTTCTGGAACACAAGGAGCTCTGCACTGCAGTATGCTTTTTCATCCTTGCAGTTTAGTTTTTAAAATAGTACTGCCTAATGATCGTATTGTCTTCCTGAGCATTGAAATCTGGCTCCACTACCCATTTTACCAACTAGGTCTCACTGTGCAATTGGTTCATCTGAGCGCTTCCGGGGAGCAGAAGTCCTCTTGTGTAAAGGCTTCTTGTGCAAAGAATTGCATCACATTTTATTGTTGCATATAGACTACTAATGTTTTCATATACTCAGATGATTAAAATGTGCTTAGAAAGTGGATTTTTGTTTCTTGCATTTTCTATTTCCTTTACATGCTGTTATTCTAGTGTTTGAAAAATGAAAACGCATTCATGGGATTGCTAAATGGTACGTTCTATTGTGTCTTCCCCCTTTTGGCAGGCATCTGATGATGCGGTTCCACAGCCAGTTGTCCTGATAGATCAAGACTCAGACCATGATGCAACCATTGTGCAGCTAAGTTTTGGAGACCGTCTGGGGGCACTACTTGACACGGTATATATTTTTCTATGCTGAGTATGCCTTTTTGTTTGTTTTGATCCTGATTAGGAAATTTTCAATTTTGTGATTTAAGTATCTGTAAATTATTTTGTGCTGGTATTTACTGTTTGCAGATGAAAGCACTCAAGGACTTGGGCCTTGATGTGACGAAAGGAAGTGTGGCAACTCATTCAGCTGTCATAGAGACAAAGTTCCACATCATGAGATTGTAGGTTCATGTCGCTTCCTATTTGCCGCCTTTCTTGCACAGCATTTAGTTGTTTGTTTTTATTTGGAAAAGTTAATAGGGTATACATATGTGTGATGAACCACTTTTTGAGCGTCATGCTTTGCTAAATAGCACGATACCAATATATTTCTACTAATAACGCTATTTGGCTTCCTTGTGGCCTGTTCTCTCTATACTTTGCTGGAGGATTTGCTGACCATAACAAGCATAAGCTTTCATCAATGTATTGTTTCACTAGTTTCAGCTGTGCTGAAGTTTTCCTGAACAGAAATCACATTTGGTGAATATCATGCTAAAATAGCTTGTTGCATGTGGTGATTTGGACTATTTCAAGTTGTTCGAATAAATTCAATTTTTTCTTATTTTCATATTATCTTCCTTTTTTCACTCTTTTCCATCTGTATCTAGGGGACGCAAAGTTGAGGACCCAGACATGCTAGAAAAGATACGGCTAACCATCATTAACAACCTTCTGCAGTATCATCCTGTATGTTTCAATATTCATCATTCACTTTTATATGGGAACCTTGGTATTGGTTTTGGACGTGTTGTTTTTTCCAGAATCAAAGTATCAAACGCATATTTCTTGTTGATGTGCATGTAGGAATCAAGTGAGAAGCTTGCTATGGGTGAAGTTTTTGGAATAAAACCACCTGAGGAGAAGGTGGGTTTTCTGGATGTTCTTATTCTTCCAGTTCAGCCGCCAGCACTAATGCAGATCCATGCTTTTGTTATCTAGGCATTTTTGCAGTTTTAGTTTTCTTTTTTCTCACTGTTATCACACAACATGTTGTGAACATTTAGACTTCCACAAATGTTACTCTTTTTTTTCTGCTGAACTCTTTAGAATCCACGCGGTTAAAATTTTAAATTATGGGTGTCAATATGTTTAGTACTATTAAAGTTAGGTGTATGATGACCGTCACTGGAATTCTTAGTTAAAATATTTCCACAACAATATGTTGAAAAAAATTGTTGCAATATAAATTTACACAACATAATTATCAAAGTTGATCTTGGAGGCCATAGAACTAAAACTCAAAACCAAAATAAAGAGCGGAGGGAGTATTATTATGTAATTAAGTTTCTATTCCAACAAGTTCAGCGTGAACTGATTTTGTTGTTCTCTAAACTGCCAGGTTGATGTTGATGTTGCTACACATGTAATAGTTCAAGATGATGGGCCAGAAAGAAGGTTAGATCCTGTTATTCCCCTAGTAATTATATTCTGTCCATTTTGCATGATTTAATCATATGACCAGTGGCAACTAAGTGGTAACCACATGTAGGGTTCTGTAGTTGAGGCACTGTGACATCAGATATACCTGGCCAGGGGCATCATTTAGATGGTTTTGACAGTTGACAAATGAATTCTACCTGGTACTTTGGAGTTGAGGGACGGAAATTAAATCACATTAAGATTCAAGGGACCAACAACTATATAGTATAAAAATCTTCCTGGTTTTAATTAGTTAGAACTTTTCCATGATAACAGTAGTTACTAAATCAGTAATTATATCTATACATCTAGTACAGTAGTGCAGGGTTTTTATGCACCTGTATACGTTAGATATCTGTCCTTCGCTAAGAGTCACATCTGATAGGTCCGGAATTTTCTTCTCTCCTTTTCCTTTATATGATGTGCACCATATGCTTTCCCACTCTGTTAGTACAACGTTTGCAGCATGCTTGACATAGAGACAGCTGATCGGCCTGGCCTACTTCTGGAAATAACCAAGATCATCGCTGATGTAAACATTAATGTGGGATCGGCTGAGATTGATACTGAAGTATGCCACATTTTCATACATTCAATATGGCATAGTTACGTAGGCTGAGGCACCTCCTTTTCATTAGTTCATATCTGATGTCTTCAACAGGGATTGGTTGCCAAAGACAAGTTCCATGTCAGTTACAGAGGTGCAAAACTAGACAGCACCTTATCTCAGGTTTGCCACGCCCTGATTAGCACTTGGTCACATCTGGGCAACATTAAGCTCATATATCTTACTAACAACGCTTTGTATAGGTGCTGGTTAATTGTTTGCGCTATTACCTCCGAAGGCCTGAGACAGATGAAGATAGCTATTGATTCTTTTGTAGGCCAAGACAACAAATGATGGCCTTCAGTTTCTTTTAAGTGATATCTTTGCTCATGAAATTTTTTGCATTAGGCATAACAAGTTATGCACATGCACATGCACATGACATTGAGATTTTGAAACAATTTCCTGTCCAGGACGTGGGAACTTAATAAATCCTTGTCACATCTCATCGATTCCTATCCTAGAGGAATCACATTAAACGGTCTGGGAAAATGGGTGTTGTGAGGTGTGACTGTTGTCTGTAATTTCGTATATTTGCAATTTTGCATGTAAAAGTTGGCTATGTTATCTTCCATGATGACTCAAGAGGCATATCAGAAGTCAACAGAAAAGGATATAAAAGAAGCTCAATACAGTTTATTGGCACAGTTTTTTTGGTTTTTTTATATCAATGTATAAACCCATTTGGAGAAGGTACAGCCACCAGATGCTATTTGATTTGATTGATCAGTAATGGTATACGTGCTAAAATGTTTTTACAAAATCTCTACAGGCACTAAACCCGATCTACGTGTGATTGACATTACAATTGGTAAAGACTTTGTGACCTTAGTATAAAAACTGTTTGTCTCTAACGTCGTTACAGTATCCAATTTCCAGATAAGCCCAAGCAAATATTTGATTAAGAGTATTTATTTTTTGATAATCAAGTAATATTGTACAAATGATGTATCATTAGAATTATCATCTAAATTACTCTAATACTTTTCTATGGTTAGCTTTATTTGCTTTAATCTTGCTCTAATGATCTTAAATTACTATACATCTACTATCGATTAAAATTGATAAGTATTCATTCTGTTCTATATTATAATAGGGCATACTTCTCTAATGTTAACTTTATATCAACATGCAACGACTACAATGTCAAATTAATTATATTAAATCCATTATGAAATATGTTAGTCATAACAGTATGTTTATTTAATATTTAATATTTTAGATATTGATATATTTTCTTTAAAATAATCAAAATTTGATAAATATGATTTTAAAAAGTAAAACGAAATTGCAATACGAAAGAGAGGTTAGTAAAACTACTCCCGTCGCCTCCGCCGTAGCAGCTATCTCCAGCCTCCGCTTGTCGTCGTCCTCGCCGAGTCGCCGGCGTTAGTTGATCCACCGCGGTAGGCTGACAACACCACCCGTTCGCCCCACTCCTCAGCTACGACCCCCTTCTCCAGTGCTCTCCACAGGCGACGTCCAAGCTGCGCTCCGCGGCCTCCCGGTCGTCGCGCGCCAGCGGTTTCGGTGGGCGGAGACCACCCCGCTCCGCCTCCGCGTTTGGCGCCGTCCTCATCCCGCTCGTGGACGCGCGCCCACCCCGTCTCCCTCCGGCCTCCGCGTCCTCCGCTACGGGCCTACTCCTCCCATAACCTCCTCTTACGCTTGCGGCTTGTCCACCAAGTTCTCGACCGAACGTGAAGCTCGCGAAGCCGCACAAATGGATGTTTTCGTCTGCGGTTGGAAATGGAGAATGAGGAACTTGTGCCCGGTGACATACAACTAATGCAGCGATTCATGGGCCGTTTGAAAGCTGGAATGTGGAGGCGGCGCAGATGAAATTTGTGGAAATGAGGTTAATGTGATTGCTGCCGGATTTGATTACATCGTAAGGCATGGAATTTGAATACGACACTTTGGTTGTTTCATGATTTGAGGCGTGCAACGTTGCAAGGTTAGCAGTTAGCAGTTAGCACCAACAGTTTTGACGTGCAACATTTTTTAGGGCTTATTTGTGGGAGCTTTATCACGAGAATCAGTAGATGAGTATCTAGCTACTAAGAATCCAGATTGCTTCTTACTTTTTAGATATTAGTTTATTTCTAAATTTTTTACTACTAAGTTTTACAATCTAGAAGAAAAATCTTAACTGTTTCGAGAAGATTAGCTGCTTCTACTAGAAGGTTTCCAAACAGTGCCTTTGCTTAGTTGACTTGGAGATTCAAGGAGAAGATGGCACACCAGGGATATGATGTATGCCTGATGTTTGTACATATACCCTTCTCATGAAGGGGTCGTGTAAGGTAAGGAACCTTGCTATGATAAGGGGGGTCTTTTAGTGAAATGCTCAGCAAAGGTTTGAAGCCAGATTGCTTTGTCTATGATACAAGGATTTCTGTAGAGCTGGCTCTATGTGCTACTTCTGACTTCTGAGGCTCTTCAGCTGAAGGAGAAGATGATGTCTCCTGATACAGTCACCTACAATGTTCTTATTGATGGATTGTGCAAGTGCAAGAGTGGTAATCTGAAAGATGCTTTTGTGTTGTGGATGAAGATGGTCAGTGATGGTTTGCAGCCTGACTATGTCACATGCACTTGCTTGATTCATGCACATTGTGAGAGGGGGCACCTAAGAGAAGCAAATAATACTTTTATGGCATGGTTGCAAGTAGTTTGCTACCCTCAACCGTGATCTTGTTAGCAACCAAACTACAACTCAACAACTGAACACAACTGAACACAGATCACAAGCAAGGAAACGAAATCAATTTTCTCACGCAAGAGCACTGCTCAAGCTGAGCCGCCGCCAACAGTTCATTCATCGCCCACCTTCTCACAGAGTGTTTACATCCTTTTATACTCACACACTGGCCCTTCTCAACCTACACCACGCAGCCCACTTAGGCCCATACAACACATATTAATCTTCCTGGCTTAGACTCTCCTGCATGCTGACATACATCTCAGCTCCGGACAATCATTCCCTCTTGAAGACTGGCTTGTCCCCAAGCTAGGATCTACAGAAGATTTAGCTTGTATGTCCGCCAGAAATTCCCATGTAGCCTCCTCACCTGGACCATTGTTCCATTGCACCAGAATTTATACAATAGGCCATTACCTTTGGTCTGAAGACGACAACCCAGAAAACGCCATGGGACTGATTTAACAGGGTATATCTCCTCTGTATGATGTAGCATATCCGGCAACAGCATCATTGGGTCCTTATCATCCTCCCTTCCTTGAAATCTTTGCAGCGCAAGACATGCAGTTCTAGCAAGCAGAGGTTTCTCCTTAGCCCAGCGTCCAAACCAAATACCAATAATGTCTTGCAAGTGAGGACCCAAATTGTTAGGAGATGACTTTGCTACCATGCAAAGAATCAATAAAGCTCCACAGCCTTTCTGGTAGGTTGCAGGAGACTCTGATCCCCATTCCATGACAAGTTACCAGTACTTGACTTACAGCAGCCACAAAAACATTTTGCAACACAAACTCAGTCATCTCTAAACTCAAGCAACCAGGCTTGTGGATGATGTTATCTTGATCCAAGTCAGAAAATATCTTATGCAGCTGGTGGTGACAACTATCGGTAACATGAACATCTGTCATCTGCTCTTCATTCAGACCTGTGTTCTTTAGTGCCTTCCGGAAGTCAAGCATACCTGAGAGAGGGTTGTTGATTGCATGTCTCATGTAGAAGTAAGCTTTCAACTTCATCAGTGCAGTCTGTTCTGAGACTTGCTGCATATGCAGTGCATGCTACAGTTCATGACTAGGAACATGAATAAAACAAAATACTCCGGTGAAAACACTGCCTGCATTTATCTTTCTGTTAACTGATAGAAGGCACTCAATATACTTCCTGTTTTGGTCAAAGAAGCCGAATGGAGCCCTTTCTGTTTCATCATCGGCTAACGCACTATTGATAAGAATGCAGAGACTTGTAAATGTATCTTTGTTCTTCACAAGACAGGAGGCATTGATCACCTCATCTCTCTGCCACCTAGCTAATTTGGTCATGGCAACATTCCACTCAGAGCACCATGCAAATTCGTCAGCACCCAATACAGGAGGAATCACTGGACTTGGATAGTGAATAATTGCGTTGTAGTCTCCCTCAAGTACACCGAGAAATTCTGCAATGAATCTAGGCTCATTAACGCCGTAAGGCTCAGCAACAGGGTCCTTCACATCGCTATGGCTCCACCACGCGACGACTGTTTGCAGCGGTGGATGATCAAGAGCAAGCATGGCGAGGTAGAGACAAAGGAGGCGTTCGACGCCATCGTCCTAGCATCCAGCCATTTCTCCTAGCCAAGGCTCCCAACCTTCAATGGGATGGACAAGTGGCAGAGGAGGAAGAGGTGCATGGCAGGGCGTGGCGACTGACTTCTGGAGGCAGCAGTGGCGTGCAGCGCTTCGGGTGAAGCGCGTGGGCAGCACGGTCGGCTCGCATAGACGACGCAGCGGGCGGCGCGAGCAGTCGGTGCACGTGGGTGGCAGATCTGGTAGGGAAGGCGGCGGTGGACCGGGTCCACAGGGGGGCAGGCGCGGGGCGAGCGCCGGCGGCACGGATCCAGCGGTGGCGCCGTGGATCTAGAGCGACCAGCGTGGATCTGGCGGACGGGCGTCGTGGAAGATGACCCGTAGCAAACGGCAGCCACGGACGCCAGTTGCGCGGCGCGGCTAAGCGTGCGGCTGGTCAGCGCGGCGTGGGCGGACTGCACGGTGCTGGCTGACGGCGCGGCGCGGGCGTTCGGCTTAGCGCGGTCGCACGACGCAGAGATCGGCTCTCGGAGGGCGACTCACGGAGGGCCGGCGCAGATCTGGTCCCCGTGGCTGAATCTGGCGACGGCGGCCACTGGGAGAAGGAACGAGACGGCGACGACGACATCGAGCGGATGTAGTCGGCGACGGCTTGGATCTGGCGCCGACGGCGCGATTCCGGCGGTGCGATTCCGGCGGCGGCGGCGTGGATCTAGAGCGGCGAGGCGCGTCGACGGCTGCAGCCGGGCAGCGTGGATCTGCCCATGGGGCAAACTCGCAGTCAGGAGCGGAGCAGGCAGCACCAGAAGGGAAGGCAACTTGGCCTCCCTGTTGGCAGCGGTGTCAGGGACGTCGATGTCATCGGAGTCGGCGGTGGTGAGGAATGCACTACCGAGCGGCGTGGAGGCGTGGTTGGCGATGACGGGGGCTACGGAGGAGGCGCGTCCTCCACCTTGATGGACGTCGGCGCGACCGTGGACGGCTTCGGCACCTCAGCAGCGACGGCTGGTACTCCTCCTGTCTTCTCCACCTTCGGTAGCCCCAACTTCACCGATCGATACCACTTCTCTCAATCCGATCTCCTCCTTCTCTCCTCATCCGTTCTCTCGATCTGATGATCCATTTTCTTCAATAGCAAATCAAGCTATTCTAGCTTCTATCTCTATTTCCATCTTCATCTCTATCAACGAGGCTCTGATTCCACTCGTTAGCAACCAAACTATAACTCAACAACTAAACACAGATCACAAGCAAGGAAACAAAATCAATTTTCTTACGCAAGAGCACTGCTCAAGCTGAGCCATCGCCAACAGTTCATTCATCAGCCACCTTCTCACAGAGTGTTTACATCCTTTTATACTCGCACACTGGCCCTTCTCAACCTACACCACGCAGCCCACTTAGGCCCATACAACACATATTAATCTTCCTGGCTTAGACTCTCCTGCGTGCTGACATACATCTCAGCTTCTGACAGATCTATACCATTTTCTTCACATGTATTGCAGGAAAGGAAATCTTTATTCAGCATATGGCTGGTTTTGCAAGGCTCTCGAGGGAGGAGTTGAATCTAAAGAAGTAACATATAATGTGCTCTTACAAGAAGCCATGCAGTACGAGGAGAATAGGAGAATTGACTTGACTTATCAACATTTTCATGACAAAGGATTGGTGAAAAAAAAATACACGTACACCTTGCTTGCTGATATACGGTATTATCTAGTGGAAAAATAATTAACTAATTATAATGACTGGGATGGTTACCAATATCTATTACTCTCAAAAAGCTTATATGTTACTGTGTCCCTTGAGGTCTGTTTATAATCCTAGGATTATAAATCTAAAGATTTTACATCATTATCATGTTTTTTTCAACCATTAGGTCCTTTGGGCCTCTTGGCTACTATTTATTCGAGCCCAATCTTGAGGGATAGGTATTGCCAATTGGGCAGCCCATTGCCGTCTTCGCCACCTTCAATGATTATGAATTTTTTTAAATAATATATTTTTTAAAATAAATTTCAAATTTGGTACATGGATTTCAAAAATTACAAAAATGGTCTTCTGTCGGTACTTGGTATACCGATCTAGACCGATCGGCCCTTGATCGGCATATCATATGCTAATTGGCTAGATCGGCCACTGGACCAGATCACGTCAGCACTTGAAATGCCGATCTAGGCCAGCTAACCTAGATCGACAGACCATCTGTTCAGCCTATATCGGTATTTTAAGTGCCGATAGGGCACCTATTTAAGGGGGGCCAAAGCCCCTCCATCGGCCATGCGCCTTATTCGCCCCCTCGCCTTGGAGCTCCAGGTTAGCCTCTCTTTCCCCTCTTTTCTCTTCTTTAGGTAGTTCTAGTTAGGATAGTTAGGTTAGGGTAGTTTAGTAATATTTAAGGGGTAATTTAAGAGTAGTTTAGTAATATTTTAGGGGTAATTTAGAACTAGTTTAGTAGTGTTTTATGGATAGTTTAATAGTACTTTAGGAGTATTTTGATGGTACTTTTAGAGTAATTTAAATATAGTGTATAGATAATTTAGGGATACTTTAGAGATAATTTAAAGGTACTTTAAACATAGCTTAGAGATAATTTAGAGGTACTTTAAACATACTTAAGCAATAATTTAGGGATACTTTAGAGATAATTTAGAGGTACTTTGAACATAATTTAGAGATAATTTAGGGGTACTTTAGAGATAATTTAGAGATACTTTGAACATAATTTAGAGGTACTTTAACCATACTTTAGAAATAATTAAGGGGTACTTTAACCATACTTTAGAAATAATTAAGGGGTACTTTAGGGATAATTTAGGTGTACTTTAAACATACTTTAGCGATACTTAAGGGGTACTTTAGAGATAACTTAGAGGTACTTTGAACATAATTTAGAGATAATTTAGGGGTACTTTAGAGATAATTTAGAGGTACTTTAAACATATTTTAGAGATAATTTAGAGGTACTTAACATACCTTATTCTGTGTAGCTTTCTTGCGTGTGCTAGCCTGTTGACGTAAGATCCGACGGTGACTACATCCACTATTGTTCTAGGTATTTGAACATACCTTACTCTGTTAGATATTTTCCGTAGTTTAGACTTAATATAGTGATACTTTGAACGTAATTAAATGTAATTCTGTTTAGTTAATTCGCTTATTGCTAAATAAGTGGATTTGATCTGTCGCGCTAGACACGTAGTTATGTTTTTTATATTGTTTGCTGCTTAATGTTTACAGGCATGTCAGATAGAACATCATTTAAGATTTACTATGGAGATGACCAAGTACTTATTGGTCATGATGGTGCTGACCTTAGTAGTTTTTAATGTATCAAAAATAGTTTAAGTCAGATGGTTGAGCGTAGCATCGAGAGTGTTAAGCGGTGGTTTTATCATATATTTTAATTGGATAGAGAGCAGTGGGAGTTGTATTTGTATGTCCGATGCAGCCGTGCGGCCGAAGGGTATTTTTGGGAGATGGTTCCTGTTACCTCGACCGTCATATGAAGAGGGTATGTCAGAAAGACGCTAGAGCAAGGTTGAGAATGGATTTTGCTTATCTATTTTACTCCTCGTGTCTTTCGTACTCTAGACCCAGCACCTGAGTAAGTTGCTGAGTCTAGAGTACAATTTGAGGTCGATTAGAGTAGCCAAGTCCAGGAGGTGATCCCCGAGACGAATGTAGTGTCACATTCCGGGGATGCTCCCCCATCTACGATAGCTAGGGTTACTGAAGGGCAAGCTGATGAAGGAGAGGACATATAGGCCATACCTAACTTGCTAGAGACAGAGGACCAAGACTTCAAGGAAGCAGTCGAGCAAGGTGCCAATGACAACTCAGATGAAGAAGACGAAGCAGGAAATCACAACAATGATAATAAAGACGAAGACGTTGTGATTTCCAACGAGTGGCAACCATAAGATTATGATGCTCTTGCTATTAACGAGGACCGCGACGCTCGTTTAGAGTATGGACAGAATGAGGTCCAGAAGGATAAGGTGTATCCTACTAAAGATGCAGTTCAAGATGTCGTAAAGCATGGGCATTGTCACTCCGGCGGTCATTTCGAGTCAAGAAGTCAAACCGCACAATGTATGACGTTATGTGCGAGAGGGATGATTGCCCATGGAGAGTTCGCGCACATCAACCGAAGTGAAGAATTCATTGGGTATGCTCAATTATTGTCCAACATATATGCGCGGTCGATATAGCTGTAACCAGGCATAAGAATCTAAGTGGCAACTATATTGCGGGGGTGATGTATTCTAAGATTATTAAGAATCTCAGTTATGAGCCTCTGGCCTTAATACTTACTATAGAGAGAAGGTTTTAGTACATAATCAACTATTCTAAGGCATGGAGGGCTAAACAGAAGACGCTCGAAATGAGGTTCGGTATATTCGAGGACTCATATCATAACCTGCCTCTCTGTCTGGATACGGTGAAGAGACGCAACCCTGGCACATACTTCTCGTTTGAAAAGAAGGATGCGATATTTCCAGAGGGTGCTAAGATTCTACATCGAGTTTTCTTTGCACTCGGTGCTTGCATCCGGGCGTTCCAGTATTGCCGTCCCATTCTTTGTGTGGATGGCACATTTCTAACTGAGAAGTATAGAGGTTAGATATTGACCGCTATTGGTGTTGACGGTGACAACCAGGTTGTGCCAATTGTCTTTGGCTTCGTGGAAAGTAAGAACTACGAAAGTTGGTTGTGGTTCTTACGACACTTGAACATTGGGGTTCTTTAGGGTAGGCCAAATATTTGTGTGTTGCATGACCTACATGCGAGACTGATCAAGGCAGTCCAACATATAAAGACTGATCTAGAGGAGCCATACCCTTGAAAGGACATTCAATCTCGATGGTGTATGCGCCATTTAGGTGCAAATTTCTACCGTCATTTCGGGAAGAATAAAGAATTGACTAATTTATTCAAGAGACTATGTAGCCAAAACCAAGAGAGAAAGTTCAAGGTCTTGTGAAGGAAACTTGATGAGTTGACATTAAAATACAAGCACGACAAGGCCACAAAGCAGCAATCTAGAAGTGATCCAAAACTAGAGCCGGAGCCACTTTGTTCTCTGCCCACTGATGATCAATAGACAATTCGTAAACAGCAGAGAACGAAAGTTCGCTACTTCTCGGATTGGATTAAATTTGAGAGTAAGGAGCATTGGTCTCTATTGTATGACACTCATGGCTCAAGGTATGGCATCATGACCACCAACCTTGCCGAGGTATACAATTGGGTGATGCGGGGTATACGATGCTTGCCTTTGGTTGGTATTGTGGAGGGCATAATCCGTGGAACCACCCGATACTTCGTGGACAACCATACTGCTGCTTTGGTGGTGCACAGGGACGAGCGCCTTCTGTATTGCATAAAGATTATAGAATATTTCATAGAGAAGAGTAAGAAGGCAACCCAACATCGTGCCATTAAGACAGTTCTCGGGTGCTATGTTTCGAGGTGACCTATTGAGACAAAGGTCGGAGAGGAACAAATCGGGATGTTATTGTCCATAAGTGCACCGTTACTGACACTTGTCGGTGTACGTGCAATAAACTATCTCTTTACCACAAGCCATGTAGCCATGTCATAGCGGCGTGCGCCACATTTGATATGACCACCGGGGTGTACTTGTCTGAATACTTCACAAAGGAGAAGATCTTTCAGACTTTGAGCGGTGAACTCTGAGGGTATGGGGTTGTCAGCTCATTCACATCTCCGCTAGATGGCGCACGTCACTAGGTACCAGATTTTCAATGTGTCAACTCAAAGGTTAGAAGAAGAAAGACACGGCGCATTTGAAATGACATGGATGAATCTGAAGCAGACAGACGAAATAAGATATGCTCTTTGTGCAACATGGCCAGACATTCGTACAAGAATTGCACAGCAGCCAGCACAAGCAGACGAGGGCCTACATGACATACAAATCACCGCACATCACACACTATACATAGTCCCCGAGATGTACGTACGTCAGTTTCTTTACTATTATATCACATGTTGTATCTTCGCAGCTAACGAGTTTTGTCTATTTTATAATCTACAGATAGCGAGTAACGATGATTTCCCTTATAAGCTTCTCTCCCTTACGATCGATGGGCACCACCGGGCACAAGCACTCACATCCATCGAGGAGGACAACCAGGTAGATCTCGTGCTGCTCAGAGTCCGGACACCGCAGCATCTCTGGAGCATCCATCCTCGATGGGTTGGTAGGTTTGTTAATCAAGTATAATTTCAATTCATGTTTTATTTTCATCACGTGACTAACATTTTCTTCGATGCAGGTTACGCAATGCTGGCTTACTCTTTCTGACTAGATTGGTAGAGGGAGCAAGTAGGTTTCCATTCGACCGAGCTTTCATCACGACGTGGGTCGACAGGTGGAGGCCAGAGACACACGCATTCCACCTACCTTTGGGTGAGATGATGATTACGCTGGAGGATGTGTCTTTCCTGCTAGGACTTTTACTAGCAGGAGCAGCAGTTGTGCCCCACGATGTTGAGCTAGAGTGACGTGTAGACCTACTCGCGCACTTCATAGGCGCCCATCCCGTCCTGCCTAGTGGCGAGACAGTCGAGGACTTCAACGAGATACACGGACCGACGCAGAGTTGGTTGCGTTAGTACTAGGTGCGTCATTTTAACACCATTAGTCGGTTCTTGTTGTATACTAATGTTTGCCGCCCTTTGTTAGGCGGAGCACCTAGTCTCCGACGCTGATGATTACATCGTTAGCCGTCACCTAGAGGCTTACCTCCTTTGGCTTTTTGGCTGGGTGATGTTCACCAACACGCACGGCGACAGCGTCGATAAGCATCTGGTGCAGTTTGCTCGAGACATTGCTGATTCGACGGACAACGGTGTGCCACAGTACTCATAGGGATCTGTCGTTCTTTGCACCACATACCGTGCACTTTGTGATAGATGTCGATGACGGAAGCGCGTCGATTACTGGGTGTCCACTGTTGATACAGATTTGGTCTTACGAGAGGGTGCAGATTGGTCGGTCCTAGGTTGACATGGCACCGTATGCAGGGGGGCTGCCGGACGAGGACATCGGCCTATCGACGATGGACACACTTTGGTGTCGACGACGGGTCAGTATTTATTGTACTTAATCATTCACCGAAATTAATGTTGTATTAATAATTCCTCTTTTGCAGCCATCGTGGGTCCACTCTTAGACCCGTCTCTCATACTCGGACTACACAGCGTAGCTCAACAATATTCAGACGCACGACTTTTGTTGGAGACCTTACTTGCCAGGTGACATCGTTAGGCGCGCGTCTCACGGGCTCTCCGCCTTGTGCACGCGGGACGCGGCGTACTGGAGGACACGTAGATGCCTCGTATTCGACGTCATGATCGAGAGATATGCTGTCCACCGCGTCTGTCGATAGTTTAGGCGAGCGCAATACTTTCCATGTACTATACATTCCTAGGTGCCTGCCCAGATGCACCGATAAGCTCCTGCAGACGTACATACGAACTAGTTATCAATTTAAGATATTATCTACCATTGTAAATCATAATTTATACTTGTTTGCTGTAGGAACACGCGGAAGGGAGTTCCTAGCGGCATCCCATGGCAGGTTAGGATGCAGCCATGGGCCGCGTAGTGGGAGGATGCGCTAGAGGACCTAGACGAGGATGAGGACAAGTACAACCCTACGACGTACCATGACTACCTCCGATGGTACTCTGTTCACACTAGGGTTCATCTCGTTAGAGGACGGGGCGCTAGTCCTCCACCTGCTCCTGGTGTGACGCACCGCCATCCTTCTCAGATGGCCGTTGCCTAGCACGAGTCGGTAAGTATTTAAATTGTTTAATCTCTGATGATTAATACTATGTGTTTATTTGACTTATTCTTTTGTAGTCCGATCATGTGTGGAATGCACGAAACTATATTGACGGGATGTATCAACGGTGGGTCACCGAGGTTGGCGTGGTGCACAACCCGCTGGACTGAACGGTAGTGCGAGGGGCTCTCGACGAGCTCGATACTTCTATCAGCCTCACGTTTGCACGACCACCTCCTCATGCTACTACCCCTCAGCCACCTCATCCACAGCCAGTACCTCCGATGCCGGCACCCCCTCCGATGCAGCCACATGTTTGGTATCCGCCGCACCAATACTTTTACGGTCCAGGTCCATCATCGGCGGTGGGCCCATCAGGACATGCCACACCACCGCTGTTGGGATATGGAGCACATACGGTAACTCGTGAGTATTGTACAGTCTTACACCGATTTTTATTATAATCTATCATATATCACTAATAATTTATTATTTGTACAGCACCGTATCCGTATCACTACTGACAAGTCGGCGTGGATCCCGCGTATCACAGTCCATCTGGACCGGTAGACTCCGGTGCCAGAGGCCAGAACAACTTAGCTGGTTACGATGCTTGGGAGCGTGCCACCGCTGAGGTGTTCGGGCCTTCGCAGCTTCAGGGAGCCCCATCACCGACGCAGCTGGAGGACCAGGCCATCAGGCCGTCTAGGGTGCGTCATTCGTCGGATAGGTTTACCTACTAGGACTAGCGACCAAGACGTACTCGAGGTAGGCGTGGTGCTTAGTATGACGTGCGGTTGTTATCGTGGGGACGGACGATTTGTATCGAACCGTTTATTACTATATATCGTACTATGTCATTATGCACTTGCTATTGCGATTATGGACTTGATAGTATCTCTACTTCTACGTATTGTTTCTTCTTCTTCTACATTATGATGCGATGTGTTTTACTTAAAAATCTGACCAAATTGATGAATACACAGTAATTAAAATAGTCTAGCATCAACAATACCCAATAAAGTACACGACATAACACAGTACATTACAATGACACATGCAAACGTGACTACTGAGGAGCCATGGTGAATACCATGTGGATGATGAGTGATTGTCAACAGAAGAGATGAGAAGAGAAGATTGAAGATGAGGAGAAGTCCTCCGAGGGGAGGCACAGTGATTTGTCGTGATGGAGCTCGTGTGTGACTCAGGTACAAGACGGACGTTCGTCAGACAGAGGGGTCGCGAGGACGTGCCGGTCCAATCCGGGTGCATGGAGCAGAAGCGACAAGCGGACATGATCTGTCGTGGTGTTGACCGGTGCGACTCAGGTACACGGACGACCGACCGCCGGGCTGAGGAGTCACGGGGTCGAATCGGTCCAATCCGGGTGCACGGTGCGGAGGCGACGGACGCTTTGACGGCTTCGGCTTAAAACCGTCAAACCTACCGGAAAAGTGTTTTCTCCGTCAAAGTTAGCAGTGTCGTAGCGGCTACGAAAAGCAGCGGCACCGAATAATATCTGTAGGGTTATTTTACGTTTTTGCCCCTGGGCCGGAGTCTGTATCGAACCTTCACGAAGAGGGTTTTTGAGTCTTTTGTATCGGTCCATGGCGGCTATATAAGGGCTAGCCATCCCTTTTAAACATTGAGGCATTTTGAGCTAATTGAAAGATTTTAAATTTGTCTCCATTTTGTATCATCTTCTTCCTCAAGCCACCCCTCTCCTCCACCAGCCACCTCCCTCCTCCACTTATCCTTCCTCCCTCCGACCAGCCTTGCCTCCAGCCGGCGACGCGCGGGGTC
>KE371174.1:19210-33090 GCA_000418225.1 Zizania latifolia | reverse complement strand
CTCACAGTCCAACTCGAACAATGACTTGATGTGAGATCTGCTGAGCTCAGTGAGCTGCAGCCTTGGCTTCTTGTTGATGAACAATGTTGTCTGAAGTCTGAACAATGGTGTAAGAAGCGGACACGAAGTATATATTCTATTTTGTATGACCGATTAAATCGTGATTTGTATGCTTTGTTCCACATAGAAAAATACTACATCTTCATTACGCGGAGTAGATGCAATGCAGGGCCAGATAAGCAGTACCGGGGGAGTAGTTTGGTGCTGACACAAACTCTACAGTTTGAACCATGAAATTGTACAGTTTTCAAATCATGTTGACTTCACGCTGACCGCCCAACCAACAGTTAATACTTACCAACGATCTTAGTGTTGTTCAATGATGAAAATGCAGCTACTACTACTAGTCCGTAGCTAGTGTGACGGCAAAAGAAGGGAGAACATTTAACACACTGTAGATCGTTGAGGGTGCAGTGTGTGTTCCAAAGTCTAGCTGCTTCCAACTGATGAAATGCTATTTGCTGATCTTGCAGCAGATCTCTTACTGTCCCAAGGCGTGAGCTAACGATGGGGCAGCATTCAAGTGCATTTCTTCCGTAGTTCGTCAATGACCCTATGTAACAGCAACCATCTGTTGCTAGTCCTACACACCCTTCCTTCAAGGTTCAGGACTCCATCATGGCACATCACCACAGGAAAACGAGTGAAATGTTATCATTTTACTTCAGATCTTACTTGCTATAGGAGTACAAGCAAAAACAACTAACGCTAAATACTGCTGCTCGCAAATGACAGGTTGAATATTTAGACACCTTAAAGACGAGTAAATATAAGGCATGATGCAATGTTCATATCAGATCTTAGTTTGTAGTGAATATTGCATCATGCCTTGTAGTAAGCAAAAATAACTGATGCTAGATGCTAAGTACTAATAGTATCAAATGGTAAGTTGAATGTTTAGACACCTGAAAAGGCAAATAAATACAAGTCATAGCATAATGTTTACATCAGATCTTCGTTAATATTCACCTCAAACCAAGATCTGATATGAATGTTGTACCATGCTTTTGTATTTACTTATTTTCAAGATGGTACAATGTTTACATCTGAACATTGCACCATGCCTTGTATTTAATCGTTTTTAAGGTGATTAAATATTTAACCTGTCATTTGATACAAATAGTATGTTTTTGCTTGTACTCCTATAGTGCCAAGTAACATCTGAACCAAAATGATCTGGTCTTGAACGTTTGACTCGTTTTCGTGTGAAAATAGCCTGATATATAGTAGATCAGCTTAAATCTCTGCTCTTTCTGCCATTTCAAGCATACGTCGGACTCCATTCGAAAAGGACATAGCTAGCAGACACTGGCACACTGGCAGCAACCTGCAGAATAATCTTGGTTCCAAGATTTGGATTCTTACTCTGATCTGACATGTTGACTTTGAAACTAACTGAGCTGCATCCGTAGGCTAGGCTAGCTGCAGGCTGCAGCAGTCAGGAATGAGGACGACAGAGCGAAACTGCAGTTGCCGTGCTCATCCTCTGAAAAGGCATGCATTCGGCAAGAGGAAATGATCATGCCTGGATACGAACACCCCATTTTTGTGACGCAGAGCGGCAGATGCAGCATGGAGATGTCTTGGAAATGGTTGTCCTGCATCTGCATCATATGGCTGACAAACAGCTAGTGCTAGCACACTGTGCAGTGTCCTCTGCAAGTGGAGTGTGATTTGGGGCAGTTAGGAATGTCAATCTTGGCCATAATGTGGAGGACATTGGGAGCAGGGAATGTGAGCTCAGCACTGCCTCATCACAGACTGTTCACATGCTTCATTTGGCTGTCTAGCTGCAGGAACAGGATTGCTTCGTGCCTGCAGCCTGCCTCATCCATACGAGTATACGACTAACGAGTGTGTCTGATGACATGCATGCCTTCCGTCTAAACCGAGATTTCGGTCTCGGCAGCTCGGTAAAAAAATTTGCTTTCAAGGTCATTCCTAAACTGAAATAAGCATATCAACATCGGAATTGATCGGTTAACCAAAATTTTGGTTCGTTTTTTGTGCTTACCGGCCTGACCGAACACGACAGCAGAAAAAACCGATTCTTAGCGGCCTGACCGAACACGAGAGTAAAAAAATACAGTAATATACGAATCGGTGCACTGCGATGCGGTAGGCATCGCCGGCTCACCGCGTTGGCCCAGGTGTTGGTAGTAGAGGTGGTAACCGGTCAGGCTTGGATTAGTCAATACTAGATCTGAACCCATTCTCGTTTGGATCTGACCCAACCATCCCTAGGGTAGAAATCTTGCCCTGAACCCGGACCCGTCAAGTCTCCGCAAACTCGATGGATCCTTAGAACACCCAACTGTTAGGGCCATGGGGCAGCAAGAGGCAGTCGACCGGAGAGATAGGGACACTGGTGGAAGCAATAGGAGAGGCAGGGGATACCAGCGGTGGCGGAGGAGCTACGGATCCGACCAGCAGTGCTTAAGGTGACAGATTCGACCGACGACACTAGAGACAGCAGAGTCGACCAACGGCGCTCGAGGAAGCTTCAGATCCAGTCCTTGGTGGCGGCAGGGCTTAGAGTCAGCGGGGATGCTCCGACGCGCATGGGGGCATGCTCCGATGGGTACGGTGGCACGCTCTGGCGAGGACGAGAGCATGTAGCGCAACGGGTTTAGGGGCAGGCGACACAGCAGGGACGGTGTCGTTGTGGGGACGGCGGCTCTGCGTGGACTGGGGCTTGCTCCAGTGGGGACAGCGGTTTGCTCCGGTGGGGAGGGTGGCTCCACGGGGAGGGTGGCGCAGTCCGCGCAAGGAGAGTGGCCCAGTCTGGCGAGGTTGTAGGTACGGGAGAAGGCTGTAGCGAGCACAAGACCTGTTGACTTGGGCTAGGCAGGACTGTAGGAGTTTGCGTGACATGAGGAATTAAGGATTGAGACGGCCTAAGCAGATTAAGTGTCCGACGTCGGGAACTTCTCCCCCTTCGCCGCGCACCAGCCCGAGATTGCTCGAGCCAGTAGAAGCTACCCCTTCTCAAACCTCTGCAGCCTCCCCCTCGACATCATTGATGCCTCCCACTCCGCCGACGGCAATGGACTCCTGAAAGCCATAAGCTTGAACTAAAAGAGGCGGCGGGCTTTGCGGTAGCAGACGATACAGTCACAGTGACAGCCTAAACACCGAGGAGCCAGTAGGCGAAGGAACGAAGGAGGAAGAAGAAGGAGACAAGTAGTTGCGGAAAGAAGGTAGGAGTTTGAAATAGCAGCACATGGTTAAGCGGCGGGGCAAATGGCTTAAATAGCAATAGAATCGATGCCACGACATCAAGCATGATCACTGCGAACAAGTGTCGCTTCGATCATCGCGCACGCTGTGTCGATCTGATGGGATGGTTCCACCTCTTTGTCTGTGCCCAATGACTTTTTGCATCAGCCCTAAGTGCGTCCGACGGAGCTTGTTTGGGTTCCTCGGGAGCCTAGGGGCTCATACGGCCGAGGCCTCGCACACTCGGGGGCCGAGCCTAGGGGGCTCGAGGTCGGTTGTGCCCGAGACTACGACCTTAGAACCTCGATGGCTGGATTCTCCAAGCAAACTTTGCCCGGGCACTAGCAATTCTCGAGGACGAGATGTGCATTCAGTTTATATCGACGCCCGAAGAACTTTAGAAGATTACCGAGACCAAGACTTTAAAAGGCCTTTGCTGCAGATAGTTTTTAACCCTCGAGCCAAATGTTCCATTTAACTCAAAGCTCGGGGGCTACACCGTGTGAGTGCACCTATGCGGTGCGTCTCACACGAAGAAGAAGAAGATTGGAGATTTTTTCAAAGTGATTAGAATTCAGCAAAGCACAAAGATTCAAATTAAAAGATGAAATCCTCCCAGCTTGATCAGTCGAAGACTTTCAACCAAGTTAAGAAGAGCTCGAGGGCTGCTATCAGGAATATGACCGTTGGGTACCCCGTGATGGGTTTATTAGCCCAGACCAAAAGCAGGCTAAGTCTAGCACTAGAGTCCGGTATGGCCCATAAAGGGTTTCAGTCTCAATAAGGAAGGTTAAGTCCTTATTAGGGAACCGAATCCTAGATCCGGTATGAAAATATATGTTTGTACCAGAATCCTTATAATTACGGAATTAGTACCCAAGTTTAGTATAAAATCTTAGGTATCAGAGAGACCAACTCGGGATAGAGTCCTAGATCATCGGGCTCACTCCTTGTCTATATAAAGGGAGTGAGGCACCCTCCAGAAATATCTAATCTCAATTGCTTAGGCTTATAGCTCTCAAACTCATTGCTTTGTAAGCTTAGACACTATATAATACACTAAAACACTAAACGTAGGGCTATTATCTCTTGGGAGGCCTGAACCAGTATAAATCTTAGCTCTTGTTTCCTAGAGTCGACCATCGAGTTCGAAGGCGCTACGCTTCCCTTACACATCTATTCACCACCTCGGATACCCCCTTGGGTGAACTGCTCGGTAATTCACCGGCATGAATAGATGAATAAAAGGCTGTCCTGGTCATTTAACGTGGTTGGTGACTGATGCTCAAGATAAGTTCTGGGAGCACAAACTTTGGCCATGCTTGATGATCGTTGATGTGTTGGCATGTTAGCGCACCTCTAGCAAATGACCTACTCCATTCCCTATAGCTAAAAATACGGCATATAACTGTAAAATAGCTCTCCAGCAGCTTTTCTATCTGATTCCCTACCCTATCACATCCCCTATTCTTCTCCCCTCGTTCCCCCAAAATAAGAAACCGAAACTGCTCGCCTATCCCTCTCTCGCACATAGTTCCCGTGAAACCTTCGTCCTGAAGCCCCCTTCGTGCCACCAGCACCACGTGTACAGCCCACCGTCTGACTTCTAGAGCGCCTCCCTCTACCCCCATGCCCCCCGTTTGACCTCTGACTACCGTCCACCATCCTCCAGCCGTTGTCCGCCATCTAACCTCAGGAGTGCCGCCCTCTGTGCCCCCTTCCCCTGTCTGACCTCTGGCTGCCATCCATCGCCCTCCAGCCACCGCCTACCACCCTCTACCCAGGAGCGTCGTCATCTGCCCACGTGTCGCCAACCCTCCGCCCAAGAGCGCCGCCCTCTGCTCCCGCGCCCCGCGCCTGCCATCCTCTGCCTGAGAGCCTCGCCCTTTGCCTGTGCGCCCACCGCCCTCTACCCGAGAGCGTCGTCGTCCGCCCTGGAGCCTACCCTCTACCCACACACCACTTGCCCATCGTCCTCCGCCTAGAGCGCCAGTAGCTTCAAGCCGTGTACTGTTTATAGCAAGCAAAGCAAAAAGAAGTTCACTCTGTGAGCATTCATGCAGCATCTGGTATCTAGTGTTGTGTTCCATTACTAATCCTAGTGTAGGAATTCTTGCTTGCTTGATCGCTCTCTTGGAATTTTTACCATTGAATAACAATAAAAAAGATTCAAAAATATAGGGAATAAGTTTTAAGAAAGCTGTTAGGTTCCGTTTGGTTTCTAGCCATAATTTACTATGCCTCAACTTAAGAATCTATCACACTTGTGGCTTGCCAAAATCTGTGGCAAATATAAGTTATTTAGTTGATAAGAAAGGTGTGGCAAAATTTCTGTGGCTATTGTTTGGTTCGTTTATACAAATATTTATAGGATCTATATTATTTTTTATCTCTAGTGTTATTTTTTATCCATCGTATTACTTTTATATACTGGGACTGGTCCGAACGTCCTAGTGTTACTTTTTATCCACTGGGATTAGTCCGAACGTCTTGTTGTGGCTCGCCGCTGGAGTTGTGGCTGGGAAATCGACCGCCGCACTTTTCAACAAAAAATTTGTGGTGAGAGGGGTTGTGGCATGTGGTTAGTCTCACTTTAGCAATAAACCAAATAACTACCAAACTAGCTGTGACAAGCTTAAAGGTTAGGCATGGCAATGTATGGCCACGAACCAAATAGGCCCTTAGAAACATAAGTTATATAGGAATATAATATTTTAGGACCATTCCCTATACGAAGGATATATGGAATTAATTTTAAGGAAGTTGCTAGAGATGCTCTTAGCCCCTTATGCTCTCGCTGCCTGCTGCCTAGTTGGTTGTGGCTACATTATAAACAAACTATCTTTAGTCCTTCGGCGAATAGATCTGATTGATGGCCGCCTGGCCGTGGAGAAGTCTTATTGCACAAACAAAGCCATGCAGCTGCAGCCACGCCCTCAAGCTAGTCGCCTAGTTCGTTGCACCTCATATATATCTGATATCATCTGCTTCCACAATTAATTGGTGATGTGTCATAATCTAATTTCTATTTTTAATTATAGTTTTGGTAGCAATTAGTTGTTGATTTGTTTAGCCTTTAGACATGAAGAGGTTAAGGAATCCATAGTTTTTATAGCATGGTTAATTCAAGTTTCTGATGTAAGTTGCTCCCCTCATGTTTGATTCCTAGTTCCGCCCCTACCAGGATATTTGGGCTACCAAATTAGCCCTAGACAAAAAAAACCTGCATGGATACAATGTGGGAATGCAATAATACATTTCAAAGTTGTGGCATTCGCATTACAATAAACACGGTACTGTTGTCTGATGTTAACATCACAGCAAGTTAATGGGTCACATCTCGGCCTCTGAGTTTGTCTCTCCAAGCTCAGGCCTCATAAATGCCCTTTGATTTTTAGTGTTAACAAGTGATAATGATCTACAGATGGAAGGTTCCAATGTGAACATGTAGAGTACTATTTCAATCCGATTGGTGAAAAATAATAGTGAAGCATAGCATAATAAAAATGGCCTATCATTGCTGAAGACATTGATGTTGTTATGGGCCCGAGTTGATGAACGCAGGAAGTACCCGTGCGTCGGAACTGGACGCCCAGGATTAGGCTGATTAGCCGTGGTGGTTTGCCGGATAGAGAACAGGAGATGAGAAAAGGAGAACGAGATGAGGTAATAAACTTATTTCTTCTGCTTTATTGCATAAACTACTGGTTACATATATATAGGGGAAGAAACCCCAAACCTACTAGGACAAGGAAATAGACTCCTATAGAAACCAGAGATATCCAACTAAAAGATCATAGCTAAAGATCTGCTATATCTGTATACAAAATCTGCTAGAAGATCTGCTAATTATAGAAATACTATTAGCAAGCTATAAATCCTATTTTGATCATATCGCAGATCTTCTTCTAATTGTAGCTTCTTTGGCCTCCTATGGTAGGTTAATCTGACCATAACATCTCTCCCATCCTTCGGAAACAGCTCGTCCTCGAGCTGAAATTGAGGATACTGAAATTGAGGATAACACAGTCGAAACTCCTCCACATCCTCCCAAGTAGCTTTTGTTGCTGCTTGACCAGCCCATTGAATGAGCACTTGACTCACACCGCGCGCCACACAACCACGGACTGCCCGCTAGGGAGTTGGAAGCACCCTGCCATGTAACAATGGCTGGAGAGGAGGAACAGAAGACGGTGGAACACCATGAAATTGCTTAAGCACACCAACGTGGAACACAGAATGAATGCGGCTCCTGTTGGCAACTGAAGACGATAAGCAACATCACCAATACGCTCCAAAATTTGATAAGGACCATACCACCTTGGAGCCAATTTGCCACGAGAATACCCAGAAATAGAAAATGTTGGACGATGTAAGAAGCGAACCCACACCCAATCGCCAACTCCAAATGCCACCTCATGATGTTTGCTGTCATAATATAATTTGGCATACTCTTAGGCTTGTAAAAGACGCTCCCTAGTAGACTGTAGAAATTCATCTCTATCGAGTAAAGCTTGATCCACTGTGGAAACACGGGCATCCCCTTTTCATAAGAACGAAGAGAAGGTGGTGTCCGGCCATAAACCACCTGAAAGGGAGTGGTCTTTAGGGATGTCTGATATGCGGTGTTAAAACAGTACTCTGCCCAGGGAAGCCAACGAAGCCAATGCCGAGGTCTATCCCCTGTCAAACAGTGAAGATACATAGTAATGACTTTGTTAGCAGATTCTGATTGCCCATCACTTTGCGGGTGAAACGCCGAACTGAAATTGAGTTGTACTCCCGACAATCGAAAAAGCTCCTGCCAAAATGTACTTGTAAAAACAGGATCATGGTCGCTCACAATCGAAGTGGGAAGGCCATGTAAGTGCACAATCTCATTGAAAAAACATTGCGCCACTGAGCTTGCTGTATATGGATGCCCCAAGGGTATGAAATGTGCATATTTAGAGAAGCGATCAATCACTGTCAAAATAACAGATTTGCCATGAATACGTGGGAGCCCTTCGATAAAATCCATGGCGATATCAGACCACACCTGGCCTAGGATGGGCAAAGACTGCAGTAGACCAGCCGAATGAAGATGCTCAGATTTATTGCGTTGACAAACAGCACAATCGTGAACAAAGTTCTGAACAACACTTTTGGCATCCAGAACATGAAAATCACTGCGGAGGCGGTGTAAGGTACGTTGGACACCTTCGTGGCCTTGGTGAGCAGCCTGCAGAACAGCAAGTAAATTGGTCGAGGAGGCTGGCACAAAGATGTGACCGTCGTGTATAATCAGTCCATCCACTACCAACCAAGAGTCCCCCTTTTTGCCTTGCAAAATATCATCCTGTAGTGCTCGTAGGTCAGCCGAAGAGGCTATCTCCTATCGTAATTGATCAAAAAAGATCAAAGGACGGGGCTGAGATGGCACACAAGGAAACATCGGCATCCTCCAAGCGGCGTGATAATGCGTCGGCCACCATGTTGGTACGCCCCGGTTTGAACTCCACACTAAAATCAAACCCGATGAGTTTACTGACCCAACGATGCTAAGGAATCGTTGATAAGCGCCGGTCCAGAAGAAACTTGAGGCTATAATGATCCATTCGCACCACAAAAGTCCGTCCCCAAAGATATGCACGCTAGTGGCGAATTGCCTGCATGAGGCCGATGAGTTCACGCTCGTAAGCTGCTAACCCAGCATGTCGTGGAGCCAATGGTTGACTAAAAAGACCACCGGTCCATGACATTGATGTAGCACAGCGCCCAGGCCAGACCCTGATGCATCGCACTCCACCACAAAAGGTTGGGAAAAATCTAGGAGCTATAAAACTGGTGCTGTTGATAGCGCTAGTTTAAGGGCTGAAAACACATTGTCTGCTGTGGGTGTCCATTTAAAAGAATCCCTCTTTAATAGGGCAGTGAGAGGTGCCACAATTGCCCCATAATCCTTGATGAACTTGCGGTAGTAGCCGGCGAGACCGAGAAACCCACGTACTGCCCAAATAGAGCGAGGGCGAGGCCAATCCACAACAGCCAAAAGTTTCTACTTCTCCATAGCCACTCCTTGCGCAGAAACCACATGACCAAGATATGCATCCTCGGTCTAGCCAAAACTGCACTTGGAACGCTTGAGCACCAATTGATGTTGCCGAAGGGTAGACAAAACAACTCGGATGTGCTGGAGATGCTCCGACCACGTGGCGCTGTAAATTAGGATATCGTCAAAAAATACTAGGACGAATTGCCGAAGAAACGGACCTAGGACAGAATTCATCAAAGCTTGGAAGGTTGCCGGTGCATTTGTTAATCCAAATGGCATGACCAAAAACTCAAAGTGGCCTTGATGAGTCCAAAAAGCTGTCTTGAACATGTCGTCGGGGTGCATCCGAACTTGATGATAGCCGGAACACAAATCAAGCTTGGTGAAGTATTGCGCACTACGAAGCTCATCAAGTAACTCATCAATGATGGGGATCAGGAATTTATCTTTTGCTATGATAGCATTAAGGGCACGATAATCTACGCAAAAACACCAAGTGCCATCCTGCTTACGTACTAACAGGACTAGTGAAGAGAATGGGGATGTGCTGGGGCAAATGATGCCTTGCTCCAACATGGCGGCATACTGTCGCTCGAGTTCGTCTTTTTGCAGTTACGGATAACGATAGGGCCGAACAGCCACTGGTACAGCGTCGTCCTTGAGATGAATTCTGTGATCATGCAGACGGGCAGGAGGGAGACTGAAAGGCTCCTGAAAAATGTCGATGAATTCATCTAATAGTGCCAGAAGGAGATCATCCACCGATAGTGCTGCACAAAGTGGCGAGTGGCCATTTGCTAAGCCATGAAGGATGGCCTCGCGACCCCTCGTCCAAAAGGTCATTCGAAGGTGCTTGAAATCCCACAAGATAGGCCCCAATGTACGCAACCATTGCGTGCCCAAAACAATGTCATATCCACTGAGAGGGAGAACAAAACAATCCAGCAAAAAGACTTCAGTACCAATGTGAAGATGTAGAGAGCGGCAGACACCGACACTAGCTAGTCGATCACCATTAGCCACCATCACCCGAAGGCCTGGTCATGCTGGTTCGATAGACAAGTTCAATCGCTGGAGCAAGTCTTGGCTGACAAAATTGTGAGTAGACCCTGAGTCCATCAATGCTACTGCTTTTGTGTCAGCCAGTTGAACTGCTAAGCGCATTGTGCTGGCACCCCCAACACCAGAGAGCGCATGCAGAGAAATACACAGGTCAGCTGCTTGATCACTGTCCGGAGTTGCCCATCCATCCTCATCATCAGTGGAATCATCATACTCAATATAAAAAAGATGAGCGCAACGATGGCCACGCACAAATTTGTCGTCACAATTGTAGCACAGCCCCTACTTGCGACGTTTAGCCAATTCAGCTGGTGACAGCCGATGAAATTGTGTGGGCTAGGCTACCGAAACTGCTGCTGGTGGTGCTAGAGACTGTGTTGGCACCGGACCGGCTGCGGCTGTTGGCAAATTTTGTCGGTGAGCAGTACGTCCTCCCTCACGCCATGCAGAGTCAGTCGCTTTCTTTTCAAATGCACGCGCTAAACTCATTGCTGTCTGCAAATCCTCTGGGTTTTGAATCTCCACATCAATGTGAATATCGTCACGGAGGCTACCCGTGAAGAGTTGTGTCTGTTGCTTCTCTGAAAGTGGATCAGCACGACACAAGTGGGCAAGGAAACGTTCTTGATATGCTTCCACTGTGCCTGTTTGCGTGAGCCTCTTTAATTCCACCAATGGATTGCTTCTCGTTGGTGGCCCAAAACGCACATGGCAAAGTTCTTTGAAATTATCCCATGTGGGCGCACCGCGAGTACGCTCTAGATGATAGTACCATTCTTGAGCAGGGCCAAGGAGATGATATGTTGTCAACCAAACGCGATCACTAGTGTCTGTCCGCTGGCCACAAAAAAATTGTTCACACCGATTTAACCAACCCAAGGGATCCATCTTACCGTCAAATGTGGGGAATTCCAATTTGTAATAGCGTGGAACGCTACTGCCTCCAAAAGATTCTGTTGGTCGCCCTGAACTGTGTGATCATGGAGGTGGAGATTCCCTTGGAGCACCAAGAACACCGCTACCACCTAGTTGCGGATAGGACTGCTAGTTGGTTTGGTCGATCGGCGTAGAGGCTGCACCTTCAACCTCTTTGGCACGCTCCAGCGTCATGAGCCTTGCAGCTTGAACAGCCAAATTGTGACTGATGTCCGGCAGGGTAGAAATAATGCGCAAAACAATCTCCATATCTTGCTGTAGCTTTGCGAGAGCACCGCGGTTGGCCTCCTCAACGCCCTGACTCTCGCCATCCATGGTCTCTGATTCCAAGTTGTTATGGGCCCGAGTTGATGAATGCAGGAAGTACCCGTGCGTCGGAACTAGACGCTTAGGATTAGTCTGATCAGCCGTGGTGGTTTGCCGGATAGAGAACAGAAGATGAGAAAAGAAGAACAGGATGAGGTAATAGACTTCTTTCTTCTGTTTTATTGCATAAACTGTTGGTTACATATATATAGGGGAAGAAACCCCAAACCTACTAGGACAGGGAAATAGACTCCTATAGAAACCAGAAATATCCAGCTAAAAGATCTCAGCTAAAGATCTGCTATATCCGGATACAAAATCTGCTAGAAGATCTACTAATTATAGAAATACCATTAGCAAGCTACAAATCCTATTTTGATCATATCGCAGGATCTTCTTCCAATTGTGGCTTCTTTAGCCTCCTATGGTAGGTTAATCTAACCATAACAAATGTCGTCTTCCTCCATTGGCCTCTGAGCAAATGAAGGGCTTAATGCAACAAACAAATAGTAGAACTGATATAGAGAACAAGGAATCACAAATTGTCACGAAAAGAATTGTGATTGTCATGCCGCATGAAAAATTTAGCATGCACAATTCTAATTGTCCAGCAACCATTCAATAATCAAAACAGAAACTAGAATAACAAATAAATGACCAGTATGATTAATATGTAAATGGCATTTTGATTTTAAAGATATTGAGCCTTCAAAGATATAAGTAGCATTTTGATTTTTCAATTTTAACGCTACATCCATTTCATATATAAATGTCCACTGGTAAATTTATATCAAACATTCAAGTCTCTTTAACAGGCCTAGCTACCATCTTACATTTTAAACAGAAAACATGATTTGAACAGATTTGATAGTCGGAGCATAAAGGAACCGATACCGGAACTTAAGGACATAAAAGGACATCCTAATAGTTTGAAAGACCAAAAAGGAACAAAATCGAAGGGACCTCCCATCCTCAAATGAATGAAGCAGAAAATGACAATGAAAATAATGCACCAATATTATAAACAAAAAAGTGTCAGCAATATATAACTTCTCAGTATTAACCGTTGTCCTACTTTATCATGTCCCTCTATAACTTAAAAGATCATGTCACTGGGATATTATTGTCTAGGTGTAATACAGTTATATATATCAAGTGCTACTACAAACTACCAAAGCTTGTTTGAACACGGAATTGAACAGACCTACTTGTAGGTACAAATTACAAACCTTACCAAATTACTGAATTGTTCATGAATTAAGCAGTCACCTCATACAAAAGTAGAAAACAACATCTAAAATGATCATATGTCAGCATCCTATTGTCATGGTTTGGATCCATAACAGGATAAATATCGCTGAGAGGATAACCGAGTGGCGATGGCTACTGAGAATGAGAGGTAGACTTAAGATGAGAAAAAGAGCATTAGGATAAGAGATTAGACTAATTCTTTCTTTATTGATTGATTGCTGCTCAACACTTCCCTATTTATAGAGCTTGCAAGACTTTATCTTTTTAACTAACTTTAATCTAATCTGCTATTTTAAAGAAATAACTAAACTAATCTTTAATCCCTACCCACGGGTATTCACACTACAGTACCCATACGGTACTGTTTATGTGGCTGGGCCTGCTAGGCCCAGGCCCACAGCCTACGACACATGTACATATCATAAATTCATAACTGAAGAGCATTGATAAAATGGCAAGTTATTCACCAAAACTTGTAAAGTACTATCTCACCTTTTCTTGTTTACATAATTAATATACAGGGCAAAGAAACAGAGAACACAAAACTATAAATGCATGCCGTTGTCCCATAGCATCTTAATAGTAAGGAACCATAATCAACTAGTTAAATGACCAATTTGTTTCATGTCTATTGCTGATTGCAACAAATTCGATGGACTTGAAATTAACCGGAACAAGAAAAGCAAGGTCAGCATATCGAACAGCACTACACAGTACACAATTGCAAATAACTGCTCGATTTAAAACAGCAGTGATTACTGATTAGAAAGATTTTAACTCAAGCTTATGTTTTGCCTAAATAAAGTTCACCAGATATTTTACTTTTTTTGCTTCCTTAGGAGGTTCCAGCGAAACAAACATCACAGGGAGCACCACAATTAGCGTTACACAAGATCAAAGCAATACATCATGATTAGGGATTAGCAGGCGCTGGTGATCACAAGGAAGAGAAGATAGCAATGCTATGCACCAACTCCCAGCCCCTTTATCATTCTGGGGGTGGGGGTGGGGG
>KE371172.1:30728-41468 GCA_000418225.1 Zizania latifolia | reverse complement strand
CCTCCCCACCGCCGCTGCCCCGAGCAGCCACCGGGCTCACCGCGAGACCTATAGCTCGCGAGCTAGGCTTCTCCGCCGCAGCGGCTCCGAGAAGCCGCCGGCCTCACCGCGAGTCTTGTAGCAGCCAGGCTTCCCGCTGTTGCCTCAGCCCCGAGCAGCCTCTCGCTTCCATGCGGTATCGTTCGGCCATGCACTTGATCCATGCGGTGACCAACTGTCGGCGGCCTGATCTATGGCGCCGTGCGCCGGACGGTAGCCGGAGGTGTCGGGATGGCGAGGAAGCTAAAGGAAGAGTGGAGAAAGTGAGGAGAGAGGAACTTTGTGTCGGTAGGAGAGAGGCTATAGTTTTGTGCTGTAAAAAAATAAAAAGAAATCTTCATGGGCTAATGGGCCAGCAACCCGGCCTGGTTAAATTAGTTTCGTATTTTATATTTCCGTTTGGTTTGCTTTGTTCATAACTTTGTAAGATTTAAATATTTTTGAAAATTACCAAAAATCATCATAAATCATATAGTATTTTTAGAGACTTTTTTCAAAAATTTCCATTTTTTCGATTTCAAATTTGAAATTTGAATCAAACCGGTCTGTTTAAACAAACCGACCGGCAGCTACCGTTCAGTAGCCGATCGAATTGAGGTTTAACCAACATCCAACCTCGCCAATTCCCATCCCGCCTGCAGGCGAAGTACAAGTTACAATCAAACGATATGAATTCGACCGATTGTAGGCAAATGACAAGTTACACACGGTTTGTCGCGTCCATTTTGTCTCCCTTGTCAAATCACCAGTAATTTAATCCTTAAGTTAGTCATCGTCGACAATAAACCAGACAATAAGCATAAGTATGCAACACAGGACAGGTGATATAAAGCTGGCTCATCTTTTGGTTCCTCGAAATCTATGGTGCTGCTTTGTTAGATATCTCAGGTTTTATTGTTACATGACATGTAGACGGAAAAGCAAAACGAACAGAGAAAGAACGGTTCTTTTCTATCAGAATATAAATAAATGTTGATACAGTTTAGGCCATCCTAGAAATGCTAAGGGTGGAACATGATCGCACATACATCTCGTGTGCCTCACAAAATGTCGACATAGCAACTCATATACACAGTTGCTATTCGGGCGCCTGAATCAGGCTAAAAGTATTGCATGGCATCTCTGACGTAGCACGCACCACAACTGGGCTACACACTCAAAAGGATTTGAAAGGCTAGGTCAATAGCTATTTGGCCACATTTGGTTAGCCTGAGCAGCCGCGCTCAAGTTACCATCGCTCGGATTCCGGTGTTCATGGCCAAGGCCTGGCTGCGACTGTCCGAGGGGGGCAGCAAACTGTGAAGGCACCCGGCCCTGCCGATGGCCACCCTGATGGCCCTGCCCATGATAGCCATACAAGGCATTGGCTGCAAGAGGTGGCATTGTTCGTGAACCAGCTCCATGCATCCACATTGCAGGGTTCTCGCTCTGCCAGCAATAAACATAAGTTGTGATAAATGTTCCAATTTGATATATTCGTCCCTACTTAACCCAGCCTTTCATGCTTGTACACAAACTTAAGTGCCCTTGAAGTTACCTGCTGAAGAGAAACGAAGGGATTTCCATCTTTGTATTGCGCAGGCACTGTTCCATCAAACCCAGGAGCAGCAGTTGCTGATTGTGTGCTTTGGTTCAGAGCAAAATTTCCAGGCATGCTGTTTGCAGCTCCAAAGCCCCCAACATAGCTTGAGAGCAACGAGGCTGGCTGTGGCAAGCTTGCAAGGGAAACATTGCTTTTGTACGGTGGCAAAGGGTATTTTACACTGGAATTGGGAACTGCAGCTGCTGCTTGGGGGAATAGGCCACTGTTCATGTATGGTTGCTGAAAGGCAGCAGGTGGAAGATATGCATAACTTTGGGGCATAGATGGGTAGCCAACCATGCTTGCATACCAAAGAGGTAGAGTTGCTTGAGCATAAGGGTGAAGGGCGAGATGCTGAGGGAGTGGAGGACCAGAAGCAATGCTGGTGCTTGGCTGAGATTGACTCAATTGAGGGTTGGATGAAGCACCTGGATTCACATTCTACAAGAACCAACCATATAAGGACAACAATTCATTGATGAACAGTGTGAAAGAAAAACAAGGAAGACTAACAGTTTACATCTTGAAGAGAGAATATAGCTAATAAAATAATTGTCCACTCTAGAAGATTAGAACATATGAAAACCACACCTTTTGATGTTGCTAGTCAATGACAAGCCAAGCATAATAGGATGTAACCAGACACACACCATGAAGCTAATGATTGCTATGTCTATTTAAAGAGAAATACCAGTTATGAATAGATTCTAGCGCCCACAAGATAGCATATGAAGTAGGTGAAATCCAATTATTTAATGAGATGTCCATACCTCTTGTGGTTGTGTAGAAACAGCTACATTGCCCATGGATGATGGTGTGCCATGAACCATTGTAGACAATGGAGGATTAGTAAGCAATAGTGAGAACGCAGGATCGAATTCACGCAAAGGTGGAAGTGCCGGTGGCAGTAGGCCATTCGGTATATTTCCTTGCTGCAAAGATAAGAATAACAGAACTAAGTTTCTCAGTGAAGAAAAATAGTAGAATGTAAATTAGTTCACAATAATATACCATCAAACAATAAAGAGAAATATAAGAGCAGATTTCTTCAGTGAACTAATGCATCTCTGATCTCTGGTTGGAGCTAGTTCCTTCGTTTTAGAGAACATGCAATAGGAGATCCACTGATAGGTATGGTTGTAGAATTGTAAATAAATGGGGCATTTAAAAACAGCAGCAACTCTGTTTTTTTTATGTAGACAATTCCATATGGAAATTACTAGTAACACATCAATGCAGTCATAGAACAGAACTAGAATAAATCAGACACATACCATGAAGCTAGAAAGGGGAGAAATGTTTTGCAACTGTCGATTTTCTTGCACGTAAGTGTGTGCAGAAGAATCTGGCTGCACTGCACTTGAAGTTGCATAATCAGGGGTTGATGATATATTGTACACACTGTTGTTTGTAACATCGATTAAATCAGTTGTTCTCAATTCAGGCTGTTCTACAGGCGTAATATCAAGATTTTCAATGTCACTTTTTGTTGTTGAAGTAACATGTTCATCAGCTGCAGGTGTTTCTGTATCCTTATTTTCATGCTCATGGATTCTGAAAAAGGGAGAATTACATGTTACATGATGGAAAATAACTTAAGAATGAGACAAAGAAACACATACCTGACGTCTGACTGATCAATCGAATGGTTATCAGAAACTGCTGCAACCTCCCCATCACTACTGGCAGGTTTCAAGGAGACTGGTGCATCAAGTGTTCCAGACACAAAACTACCAAATGTCAAGTGTGCACAATCAGCATTTGAAACCTGAAGGTGATATGGAATTATTACAGCTGGGTTATCTTCAGAAGATTTTGATTTCTTTTCCTCATGTAGAGTCAACTGTTCAAATTGTTTCTCAGTGATAGACATATTCCCCTCTGAATCTGCAACCAGGGAAGTACATGGTCATAAACAATGAGAAATATGAGTTTTAATTCCAACAGAAAAGCAAAAAGAACAAGAGAGTAATGTCTCATGCAAAAATGCAATTCTGAAAGGCACATGCAGAACCTCCAAAGGCCAGGTTGCAGTTTAAGTAGAGATGGGAATGAAAGGGTTATAGTAAATAGCCTGCATTTTCTGACATAGGAGCCAAACAAACAAACAGATTGGTAATACATCCAACTTTCTAGCAATCCATTCTCAACCAAATGAGCAATGATCCTAACAGATATTTGATGCTAAATAATAATCATATCAAGCTCATTACTCATCATGAGGGTTCGATTTACAGTTTCATGCCAAATCCCAAATGTGGAAGACATGGTGCCCACCAGTGATTCTGGTACTCAATAGCAGGTATATAGAAAAACACCCACAATTCAATACAGTATTGTCAATACTGATATGGTATGAGACTTGTGGTGGCTAGTAGAAAGAAACCAGCCAGTCACAGCTGGATGTGGAAAGTTGCCTAAAATCCAATTTACACCATAGCACGATAGATAAGCCAAATGACGACATGATAGCAATAGTCAACAATCAAGCATACAAGAGATAAAACCAGCTTGCTTCTGACTCAATGTAATAACGCTGGGTATTAAGAATAATATGGACAAGACAATACCATGCTGAAACACAAACTGTGTTCTAGACTTTTAGTATAACAACCTGCGAAGCGCCAATATGGCCCAAAAGTGGCATATCAGTATCAGATACGTACCCAGATACGGATATGTATCCGATACACCCCAATATGTATCCCATATGTATCCCGTGATTTTTGATTTCCAAATAATTAAATAAATACCAGATATGTATCCGATACCGTTAGATATGTAAAATCTAACTCATTACCACACTCAATCGCTCACACCACGTAGCACTCCACCAGATCCAATTGGTCTGCCCTGCCATCACCATCGCACCGCAAGGCGCCGTCGCTACCCATAGCCCTCATGCCGCCGCTGCCAGTCGGCCGTCACCACCCGTTGCGCCGCCACTACCTGTCACTGCCAACGCCACCAGGAGACACCACTCTTCGCCGCCGATGCCACCAAGATACAGACCCGTCACTGCCGACACCACCAGGTGACAGATCCGTTGCTGACAGCACCATTGCTGCCTTGCTGGTAATAACTTATCAGAAATAGGTTTTGAAATTACTGGTATTGCTGCTTGGTCTGATAGACTGATACTAATAGGTTTTGAAATAGGTTTTGCTCTGATACTAATAACTTAATAAGGGTTCGATTTCAGTTCAGTAGTTCACTGTGACTGTGCCTTCAGTTTTTTATCTGATTGACTGATTCCTGATCTGATTATGCTGTTATGATGTATCAACTATGAAGTATCATAAGACAACCATATATGCACTAAAGAAGTAAGAATTGCTTTATTAGATTGAGTATGTGGTCTTTTTACAAGAATCAGTTAATTTTTGTGTGTATATATACATATATCATATGTGTGTATCGCCATATCAGGTTTTTTGAAAAATGACGTATCGAAGTATCGCCGTATTGCGTATCCATATCTGCGTATCCGGGTAACATAGATAACAACTCTTCACATTTGGTATAAACGAATACAGAGAAAGAAGGTAGGGATCAATTTTATTACTTACCATGGTGATGCTCAAATGCAGTGCCATCAGGCTGGCAGTCATCTGTTTCCACTATCAAATCATTGTTCAGACTTGTGGCAATTTGAGTATGTTCTGATTGTATTTCTGTTCCAGATGCAGTATATGGTACTGAAGATGTTAGGCTGTCTGAATCGCTTGCACTCATCTCCTTGATTTCATCAAAATTTGTGTCTTCTTCAACACCATCTTTGTTGACATCCGCAGTTGGTGGTCCTGGTTTAACAGTGGCAACAGATTCTGGCACCTCCAACCCCTCTCCTGGAGGTAATACATCAATGGAGGAGTCATTAGATGCAGGGCGGACATCACTGGCACCATTTGGTATTTTATCAGTTGTAATATGGTCCACTTCTGATGGTGAAACTGTGTCCTGTGAATTTTTTGAAGTATGATTTGTTGCATTGGAAATGATTGAACCTCCAACAGTTAGCACGCCAGTGTTAGTTGCGACAGATCTGATCACAGGTTTAGCTTGGCCTCGGGATCTGCCCATCTTGACAATATCAGCCATGGAGGGGCGTCCTGGCATCCCACCCCAACCACTCTTCACTTGAGAAGGGAGCTGTAGTGTTGACTTTGCATCAGCTTGGTCACTTGATACAATAGGGCTTTCATTGCTAGCAGCATGGCTGCAAAAATAAGTATAAAAGGTTAAAAGGTCTGCCAAGGAAGTTTTCAAGCTAGCTACTTTCTGAGTGTAGTTGTACCATTAGTCACTAGACATAACAAAGTCATACAACTGAGTGTAGCTGCATATCTTGTAAATGTAAATAACTAAACATTATACCATATTGTAGGATCAAATGATTAATTGATTATGATATGACATGAAAAGTGACAAAAAAGAAATGCTTGATGAAGAGAGAAGGAAAATTCTGAAACACTACATATGATATGTTTCCCTAGTCAACAAACTAAAAGGAGTATCAGGGACCAGCCAAGACATTAGCAGTTGCACCTATAGATTTGTATTAGTATAGCTCCTCTTTTTAGGTCATAATATGTATGATGAAATCCTGACTCCATTCTGTACAGACTAGGTATTTCTGCTACCCACCATCTAAAAGGTGGTGTGACTTACAAAACAGACATCACTAAGAGTCTAAGACTTCATAGTTGCTAAGTCTTTTCTTCACCTATGGAAGCATAATAATTCATCCAAACTACTACACTGCAGGATTTGAATGTCAGGTCATATATCATACAGACAGTCAGACACCATATCTGGAAGACAGCTGACAAGGACACAATCAAAATATAGTGGTACATCAGAGTATCAAACAGCTGTAATTTTTGTTGTGCTTCCATTACCAAAAGGAAGAGTGGGCAAAATATTGAAAATCATTCAATGATTACCAAGGGAATAACTGAAACAAATTTAAGAGCATACACAAAAATAGGAGCAAGAAACATTAATTGAAACAAGATACATATGAGCAAGAATCACTATGCAAAATCAATAACTATCACTTACTCAGCTGTCGAAATCTTTTCAGTTGGTTTGTTATCCTTGACAAAATTTGGATGAGAATGTAACTCTGTTTCTCTCTTGGTTGGGCCTTTAACACTGCCAGTTGAATCTGCTAATATGTTAACAGGTAATTAGAATGTGCCTCCATTAAATCAAAAGCATGCACTATCATATCATAATGCAGAATGTTGCACGCTACCTCCCAAGCTGGAGTGAAAATGCCCACTTCGATCAGAACCAGCCTTAGATCCTCGGTATGTAGATTTATAAAATGGTTGAGGCCTGGTTTCCTGAGGAGCTTTGATCTACAGGTGATAAGTGTTTGTTAGGAGAACAGCAAATGAACAGAAATGGCATAGCAAAAAGGGGAAATTTCGTACATGTCACTTATATTCCATCCAAGTCAGCCATTAGGCACGTGAAAAAGACAGTTCTATTCCTAGGTGATGTGTTGGTGGGACTGCGATTAAAGAGGAGACCAGCTGTGGTTTGAGAATGCTTAGCCGAATTGCGATTTGAATTCGCAATGCTAAAACTCTGAATTCTGATTTTCATACTTTCAAAAAAATACATTTAAATTACAAGTTCTCAAAAAATTAAAAATTTCAATTTCAATTTACATCGCAGACCTCAACTAAATTTCAGATTTGAAGGACAGGATTTAGTATTCAGATTATCAAATTTGGATTAATATTTCAAACTAAATCTTATTTTTTATATAAATTATGAGAAATCAGAATTTCAACATATATTTCAAAATTGGAATCCTTCTCAGCATTCTAAGACCTCAGCTGGCCGCCTGGCCCCCTTTGCCCCACCAACACAGCACCTAGGGAGAAAATGATTTTTTGTTGGCTTGGACAGAATGTCCCATAGGCCATAATGGTGTGATAAGTTTGCTGTTAGATTGGTGGCATATGTAGGAGTTGCAAAAGTTAGCAGTATTTGTGTGCGTCAAAGTTAGTGACATATACACAATTTTCCCTAAAAAACTAAGCAATCACCAAACACAGTAGCATGAAAGGAAAAGGGCATTTGGATGTAATTAGCTAGTCCCTATAAGTGGCATGCCACATACCATTGCAAACAAATCATGGGTATGTGGAATAAATGTAGTACTACTCATCAGGCATTGTGGCATACAACAATCACATGATAAATCAGAATGCATGGTGCCAACCCACGTCTAAACGGTATAACTAAACTCATATAGAGATGGGGAACTCACACAAAATAGACAGAATGGAAAACCAAACAGTGAACTTCCTTAAAAACTGGTGGCATAGAGAAGCCATAGCTCATGTGCTTACCTCCTTTTTCTTGTCACGCTTTCTTTTCACTTCATGAAAAGAATCTGAACAGACATGAAAATTAATGTTAGATGAATTACCAGCATGCAATTAAATATCCATGATCTATGTTGCATCTATTAGAAACAGATCACCCTCAGAGGACATATCACATGTATAGGTAAACATTGTATAGTGCATGAGTATAGGACAAATAAGACCCTCAAAAATAAAAGAATAGGACAATTTTTTATAAACTCTTGCAGCTAACAAAGACACAATTGACACCCAAGGCACCACCTTTATACTTGCACTATCTTCCCAACAAAGACAAGGAATGATTCTCATTACACTAATTTCCAACATAAGTAAATAATTACCTTTCAATGCACGGGTAACCAACAAAAAGAAAGAAATACTATTCCAACACAAACAGATAAATGTCACTTGATGTAATTTCGAACACAAAAAAATAAATACAATTCAAAGTACTCTCTACTAGCTTCCTACAAAGACAAGTGTTGCACCTATAAAAGCTATGAAACGAATAACAAAGTAACACTCAAAAATAATAAATGCAAATTGATCTCTATGACTATAGAAAAGTAATAACTTGTTACAACTCCATTCAAGGCACGGCCAATACACACCCACCAGACAACTGAAACATGGAAACGATCAGAAGATATTAATATATAGACAAACAATATTATTCCTGAAACATAACACTATATGAGCACACAAATCAAGCCCTTCATACTAAAATATAAAACTAAATCTGCTTAATACATCATATGGAGACACTTCTATGTCAAGCCAACATCCATTAAAAAAACGGATTCTTCAAAAAAAAAAAGTGCTTCGTTTATTCCAAAACACCACAAATTGCTAGCTAGCATAGGCAGTACAATGTAATCAAACTTACATCAAGTGGATACAAATCAGTGGCACAACATTCAGGAAAAAGAAAACAGAACAGATTGACAAGCAATTCATCAGCAAAAGTCCAAGTTCGGAGTTAGAAGGGAAAGGAAACGTGACAAAAATACCGAAAAGGGGCAAAAATTAGCTCGAGACGCAGCACCAGGTCCCAACCAATCATCGAGCGAAATCAAACCCTACCTCTCACAGGCACCGCACCGCAGAATAATGCACCTGTATAATTCGAATCGTGGGGGGAGCAAAGACGACGGCGGCGCCAGAAATGGAATACCTTGGGAGATGAGACGTTCGACGGCGACGTCGGGGTCCATGCCGCATTCCAGGAGCGTGGCGTAGATCTCGGCCTCGGAGCGGTCGGCCAGGATCCCCATGAGGCCCTGCACCAACTTCCTCGAGGCCGGCGGGATCGTGGCCGCATCCGTCCCCTCCGTCGCCGCGTAGGGCACCCTCCCGCCGCCCACTCGGCCGCCGCCTCGCATGGCGCTCCCGCTCCGCCGTCACGGAAACCGCCCCCTCTTCCTCTCGATCCGACGGTGGCGAGCTCTCGTGGCGTCGCCGCTGCGCACGGGGAGCAGCAAAACCCTCGTCGCCGCCTCCTGTTCCCGTTTGGTGTACGGCCACACCCACCAAGGCAACTCTTGTCTAGCGGAGTTCATACAAATAGTAAAATATGCTTCTTGAATTTTCTAAATTGCAAAACTGTGTTATCTTGGTTTTTAGAGTGGCAATGGTTAAAATACAGATATGGTATTTATGTATCTATACTTGACTTAAAAAATTATATATATATATATATATCAATTCTTTCTTATATTTGATGAATACACATACATACGGTGAACGAACAACGCAATAAACGTAGAAGCCCGATGGAGACCAACAAAATAGTGCCCTCCTACCCGATGAGATAGAGGCAGCTTAGGATAGGACGGCTCAAATGGGGGTGGTAGTGCGAATAGGGGGCAGGGATGAGAGCTAGTAGTGGAGTGTGAGGGAGCGGAAGGCACGTAGGAGAGGGCAGAGTTCTAGGGTTACTTATTGTTATTGGATTGTTGTTGGGCTTTTAGACATAGTTTGGTCAATATACTTAAATAGTCAGTATACGAATAAATAGAAACAAGTAGTACTTTTTATACGTGTATATGCTTTATCCGATGGATATGAATTTTTATACCTATGAGCATTAGTTTCTTCCTAAACACGTCATCTAATAGAGTGATTACCTTTGTGTAAATGTTTATCAAGTATCCATTGAAATCCTAGTAAGAGTAGGGTTTTGGGTCTCAACTAATTCTACTTATTAGACATGTGGAAAAAGAAATTTGGTTATATTGTTTTAAAACAATGTTATAAAATATAAAATTATTGCAACTTTAACTATGGCGTATCGGAGTAGGATAGCAATGTGTCTAAAACACATGGATTTTATGAAAATATGCCCATAAAGCACACCTGTGGAACCCGTGTAAAGCTAAATCCGTAAAATCCGTGAGTTTAAAACCAAACCTATACTCGAACCCGCCGGGTACCTGAAACCCGACAGATAACCCACGGGTTTAGCACAATACAATTCACACTTCATAGCCTAGGACACAGATCTAGGCCTGGAATCCGACGAGGAACGCAATGTCACGGGGACGAGGAATTGTTACAGCCTAAAATTTTTAAAGTATAAAAGTAATAAAAGCTGTGAATAAAATAAAAGGAAAAGGAATTTTTAGTAAAAGAAATAAAAAGGGAATTTTTCATGAAGAAAGAATTTCTGAGTATTAAAATTTGAGGATACCAATCCGTCGCCACCGAGCCCGTGGGCCCAATCCGAGCACG
>KE371170.1:0-14931 GCA_000418225.1 Zizania latifolia | reverse complement strand
TTTCGAACGCCTCAAGTACACCATCAAGCCTCTAGTAGAGCAAGAATAGATCTAACTATGACTCTTTCTGAGTATGTCTGAGAGTTTAACTCTACATTGCATCGAATCTACACATTTTTGAATCTTTGTTGTAAAGAGATCTTAGATAAAGGAGAAGTTGAAAAGTCTCTCTATACTTTCCACTCAAACGAGATAGAATCCACACATAACCATCGTCAATCAAAATATATGAAGTATTCTGAATTGATTGATGTGTTGTAGCTCAATGAGGTTTAGGATAAAGTCCTAAAGAAGAACTTTGTTTTGCAGCCACAATGAAAAAGCAATAGCCTAGAAACTAATACCGCTTATTTAAAGTTGCGTAAAACCCATCATAAGAAGCGGGAATAAGAAGAAAGGAAATTGGTGGCATACAAGGTGAAGCCTAGTGATGAGAATGGTGAGACAACTGAGAAGAATGTCAAATCATATGGTTCCAGAATTTACAAGGCACCAAAGCACATCATGGAGAAACACTAAAAGTAACAACTAAAGATGCACCTCACCATCACAATGAGCAAGAATGCGTTATTGTGGCTTATAGATCCACAAATATAACTTTGAGAAAAAGAAATGTTTCTAGATGAATGAGAACTAGAAATATTATGACCATTGCTAGAAGCAACAGATGTATTTTGTAGGCCCTAGAAGAGCCATGGTCATTTGTGGGATAAATTTGTATAGTAATGAAGCACTGCTGTATACTGAACCCACTTAAACTTTCTCGAGGTATGCAGATATTAAAGAAATTATGCTAGAAGTATATATTCTTTAATATATGGGCTATACTATAAATACACTTAAAGTTTATGCTATTTTAAAGATTTTATTTCTTCCATTTAGTATTATGCATTATGTCAATTTTGGTTTTTGAGTTATGAGAAAAATAAATTGATAACTCATATGGTTATAGCTTAAAAGTGAAATAATTTTCTAAAACATGAAGATCAGTGTGCCCGCATGCACCACTAGGAAATTAATCGCTAGACCATTGTGAAATTATTTCTAGACTGTATCTTGGAGGATGTTTTAGTCTTACTGAACCCATGTATGGGATATCATGATACTGCTTAAAGCTCATAAATCTTTGTAATAGACCCATGCATGTCTATTATATGCTTGGCCCTCATGTCTTGATCATCATAAGAAGTCTATTTAAATGAACAACGCTAAAGAATAGTGCTTGATGATTAATGCATTAATATGAGTGACAAAGTAGTGCACTAAGTATCATTTGTCCACATAAAGAATGGACTAGCATAAGCAATGAAGAATTAGAAAAATTACTATACCATTATTGTAGAGTTGTAATTTATCTGTCATTAATAGGACATGCAGTCTTAAATCCAGTGGATCTCAAATATAATTTAAACCATTGGCATACAATATCCACTCAACAATACAACTAGTGTTCAAATTTCTCACTTGAAGTATGTGCATATCCTACTACTATAGTAGATTGAAAAGACTCTCTCCAAAAAATACGCAGACTTTTAAAAGGAGATATGTACGTAGCCTTCTACTTTTATAATTTTTTGTCATTTAGAGAGAGAGAATAAACCCTTGCATGAAAAATATCAGGAAATTATGGTAGAAATGGAAGGGATCGTGCACATCACCTCACACTAGTGAATGCAGTGTAAGAAGTACTAGAAGTACAAAAGTACTTGAAGTGTACAATACACTACAAAAGAAACGGTCTTTAGTGATGAAGCTTTATTGACGGATCAATGACGCGCGTCAGTAATACACTTGTAGTGACGGACTGTTTTACACGCGTCAGTAATGCTACATTATTAGTGACGGGTCATAGTGTTGGCCGTCACTAAAGAGAGGGCACCCCCATTAGTGACCGGTCATGTTGAGACCCGTCACTAAAGAGGTCTCCCTATAGTGACGGGTTATGTTGCCACCCGTCACTAAAGATAAGCACCCCCATTAGTGATGGGTCGCAGTACCACCCGTCACTATAGAGTGTGACCTTTAGTGACGTGTGTTATTTTAATCTCATCACTAAAGTGCCCGCAACCCTAAGGCCACCATTAGTGACGTCTTTTTAGGGATAACCGTCACTAATGATAAGTATTTAAGGACCTCAGACAACGAGCTCCGCACTTATTGCTCCCACCCGCTATCGACTTTACCCTTGTCCCATAACTGCTAACCGGCCACAGTTAAGTCCCCAGCCACTGGCCGGCCAACCTGGGATGGTGACCAATAGTGTTACGTGCTCCGATACACCGCCCCACACCGCCGCTAGCCCCAACGTCCGGCCGAAGGTATATTTTTTCTCTAATATTAATACACCGTCGTATTTTTGTAATATATATATATATTGAACAAAGTGAAATAATTAGTGAATTAACAACTAATGGATTTTTAATTTGCTAGTTATGAATTAATTTTGTTACAAAAATTTTTATATGAGTAATTATTAGAGTCGTGCAACCGATTACGTCGTCTCCCGTTCGGGAGTGTTGGATTATAAATATGACTGGACAATTGGCCATATTTATAGGAAGACGCTCCTGAATTGTCCACGCACTTTAGACAGTCCGGTGATGTGTGGCTCGCATAGCTAGACCACATGGTCCCGTACGGTTCTAGAGAGAGTTTCGGTGGTGTCTCCCTATTGTTCTCCGGATACACAACCCTTTCGACCCCAAGTCAAGACGTGTATTTGGAGAACAGCAGGGAGATGCTGTCGAAATTCTCTCTAGAACCGTACGGGACCACATGGCCCAGCTACATGGGCCACACATCCTTAGATAGGATTTAAGACCTATCCTTGCCTATTAGTTCTGAAAACACTTTAATTGCTGAAAGTCATAAACTTGGATATATATGATGTTTGTTTTTTGATAATTTTGTAGATACCAACAACAAGGAGCTGGGTGCATCTTGATTGCCGTACTTACAATGAATACTTGAGTAGAGTGAAGCCTTTTATGAGTACTGCTAGAGCAGACATGGAAGCTAATAGAAAGACTACAATGTGGTGCCCATGCTATAACTGTAAGAACGAGAAGAAGTTCTCAAATTCAGAATTTGTCTACGACCATTTGCTAAGACGTGGGTTCCAGAATGGATATCACATATGGAACAAGCATGACAAAGAAGGAGAAAACGATGGTGAAGTAGATCATATTGCTAGTAAAGATGAAGGTGGGGCCGATGATACAAATTACATAAGCAACAATGACATTTTAGGAATTAATAAAGATAACTATACTGATATAGTGGACAATGTTGATCAAATGGTGTGTGATGCGGAGGAACTTGTTCGAGACTCAAAAACACCGATCTATCCTGGCTGCAAAGAGAAGCACACGGTCTTATACACTCTCCTTACATTGCTACAAATGAAGACGACATACGGATGATCCGATGTGAGTTTTAAAGCATTACTGAATTTGCTGAGGGACCTGATGCCAGAAGAGAATAAGGTGCCTACCACCGTATACAGTACTTAGAAGATCGTATGTCCTCTAGGGTTGGATATAGAGAAAATACATGCATGTAGGAATAATTGTGTTCTGTTTTGTGGAGAGTATGCAGACCTTGACAGATGTCAAACATGTGGGACACATCGATTCAAGAATAGAAAAGACGATGATAAACTGGACGATGGGTGCAAGAGAAGAAAAGTTCCAAGGAAGGTGATTATGTATTTCCCTGTAATCCTCCGTCTGAAGCGGATGTTTGCAAATGCCAACGAGTCTAAATGACTGAGGTGGCACAAAGAGGGTTGTAAGAATGACTCGATGATACGACACCCAACAGATTCTGCTCAGTGAAGAACAATTAACGCTACATTTCGATGATTTGCTAACGATTGTATGAATATTAGATTTGCCATGAGTACGGATGGCATGAACCCCTTCGGTAACATGAGCAGTGCGCACAGCACGTGGCCAGTGTTACTGTCTAAATACAACCTTCCACCTTGGCTTTGTAAGAAGCGTAAATATATCATGTTATTGATCTTGATCTCTGGTCCTAAATAACATGGCAACGACATCGACGTGTACCTTAGACCCTTGGTGGATGATCTAAAAACTCTATGGCATGTAGGTGTTGAGGTTTGGGATGAGTACATCCGAGAGTACTTTCAGCTATATGCCATGTTGTTTGTTACAATAAATGATCTGCTGGCTCACCGTAACTTGTCTAGACAAAGCAAAAGGAAAGGTGAATCTTGCCTACAGTGCTTGGAGAAAACATCGAGCACATGGTTGAACCATTCTAAGAAAACAGTATACATGGGCCATCGATGTTTTCTTCCAATGAAACACCCATAGAGAAGAATGAAGCTGTAGTTTGATGGCACCGTAGAGAAAGGAGGACCTCCTAGGCATTTCAGAGGTGCAGATGTATATGACTAGGTAAAGGACATAAATGTTATACTCGGCAAGCGAAAACATCATTCCAACAGTTGTGATGGAATGTGGAACAAGAAGTCAATTTTGTGGGAGCTTGAATATTGAAAATATCTAGATGTTCACCATTCCATCGATACAATGCATGTCGAGAAAAACGTGTATGATAGTCTCCTCGGAACAATGCTAAATATGCCAGACAAAACAAAAGATCATGAGAATGCTAGAGCGGATCTTGAGGAAATAGGTTTACGACCAGAGCTACATTCACAGCACACAGATAGAGGAAAGTTCTTGCCTCCATCTTGCATTACCCTTTCTAGAAAGGAGAGGAAGGAGTTTTGTGAATTCTTGCATAGCATTAAAGTTCCATCAGGTTACTCATCAAATATTAGCAAACTTGTTAACCTGAAGGAGCTTAAGATGGTTGGTGAAATGAAGACTCACGATTGTCATGTGATGCTGACTCAGAAGATTACTGTCGAAATAAGAAATATGTTACCGGTGGGGGTAAGAGAGGCTATAATGAGTTTGTGTTTTTTCTTCAATGCAATTGGATAGAAAGTACTGGACCCAACAGCGCTAGAAGAACTAGAGAAAAAACAATTCTTGACTCTCTCTCTCTCTTCTTGAGATGTACTATCCTCCATCATTCTTTGATATTATGGTACATCTCACCTCACATCTCGTCAAAGAAATTTTCTTTCTTGGGCCTGTTTTCTTGCATCAGATGTACCCGTACGAGAGATACATGGGTGTTATAAAGAAGTATGTTAGGAATCGTTCTTCATCCGAGGGTTGCATCGCATAGGGTTAATCTCGTGAGGAGGTAGTAGAGTGGTGTGTCGAGTACACAGACTCGGATAACCCAATTGGTGTGCCTCAATCTCGCCATGAGGGTAGACTAGCAGGTCAAGGAATCCTAGGCAAGCAAACACTCACTTTGGATCCAAAGGCATATGACCAAGCTCATTTTCTCATGTTGCCACAATCGAGCGAAGTGTCACCATACATCGTTGAGCACAATCACATGCTTTCTGCTGAGAACCCATCTCTCACCTTAGCTTAGATCGCAAAACAACACATGAAAATGTTCAACAACTAGTTTTGAGATTGGATCGTATGATCGAAAACCCCAGTGAACGAATCGATCAGGCAGCTAGCAGCAGGCCCTATATACACTGTTACAACATATTAAGGTTATCATATAAACGATTATACATTCTACACAGTTGATCAAGATAGCAAGAGCACAAACCAAAACAGTGGTGTTTGTATAGATACCTACGATAACAATAATATAAAGAGCACATATTATGGTCAGATAGAGAAGATTTGGGAACTTGACTACCTAGGGTTCAAGGTACCTCTGTTTCGATGCCGCCGGATCAATGGAACAAAAGGCATTACGGTCGACAAGTATGGATTCACTAGTGTCAATCTAACTCAGGTTGGCTATAAAGAAGAACCTTTCGTGCTCGCTAAACAAGTTGCTCAAGTATTTTATGTGCCTGATACGACAAATAAGAAGCTTCATGTTGTCCTAGCTAGAAAAAATGGATTGTGGGTGTTGAAAATATTGTTGATAAGGATGAGTACAATCAGGTTGATGAGATACCTCCTTTCGCCACCTCAATTATGCCACAGGTTAAACCAGATGAGAAGACTCCGTACCTGTGCTCTGACCATTCTGAATGATTGTACATTAACAAAGTAAGAAAACAGAAGGTGTAAAGGTTAAATTGTATATATACAAGTGTTGTGTTGCGATGATCACTATTCATTGTAATTTCGTGCACGTTTGTCTTTTAAGTGTAAGATGTACTTATACTGAGTTATGTAATATATGTTGAATAAAAGTTGAAATACTTAGATGTGGGTGATTTTTATAAGTCATACTGATTTGGGTATGTAATATATTTACAATGGAATTTTGTGGCAAGTCATATCTGTGACAATAAGTTAAAATCTGACCAAGTGTTTTGCCAAATTATTAGCGACGAGCGGCACATAATGCCCGTCACTGATGCTGGCTCATTAGTGAAGGGCAACAAGTACCGCCCATCACTAATTGTCATCAATGACGGGTGGTACTGCTTGCCCATCACTGATAATTTGGCAAATTACTACTATGATCTCATTACTACAAGCAGTTAGTAGAGGCAAGTAGATGGCACATTGATTGCTATTAGTGCAGCCCCTTTAAATACTCTGACTGCCTGCATTTGGACTTCAGAACACCAAAATTTTTCTCCTACTTCTCTTCTTTCTTTGCCATGGAGGCTTATGGTGGATGTTGCCTGGCTCGACACATCCACCGGCGTGTGGAAGCGTCAGACCAGGCTTCATTCCACACAAACCGATCCATGGCGTCGTTGAACTGTAGCACAACACTTGTGCGGTCACTTTTATAGGTAACCGCACAAGTGTTGTGCTCCGACCCTACTGATGATCAGTGATGGGTGGTAACTACCACCCATCACTGCAGGGAGTCATCAGTGACGGGTGGTAACTACCGCCTATCACTGATGACTCCCGCTTATAAATAGGCGGGCCTCGAAGTGAATCAGCATGCTTTTATTTCGCGCAACCCTAACCCTGCCTCTCACAGCCGTCACCTTCGTCATGCTCCTCACCAGCCCCACAGTGCTCTGTTCTATCTCGCCCGTCCATTCCGTCCCACGTGGGCTCCGTTCCACCGTCCGTTCTGTCGCGCGTGGCCTCCTTTCCGTGCTCCGTTCTGTCACGCGTGGCCGACCCTACACGCCACCACCTTGGTTGCATCCTCCTTCTCCTCCTCCTAAGGTCCTCCTCCTCCTCCTCTGACATGGCTATGGTTTGTGACTTGGTGAATATGTGGATAATTTGTGAATATGTTGCTTTGTCGGTAATTGGTGAAAATATTGTACTGTGGATAATTTGTGAAAATGTTACTTTATGGATAATTTGTAAAATATTTGCTCAATGAAGATGATGCTATTAGTATGAGGATGTGTGTGACATTTTAGGTTTATTTTTTATGTTTTCACAAGTTTATTCATGCAATGATATCTCATTATGTGCTAATATTATTGTTCCTATATTTTATTCATGCAATGTTCTTTCATTATGCGCTTTTCATTACGTGCTTACTATTATTATTGCTTAGTACTATTGCTTATTGAATTAGTTGTCACATACACCTATGAATTAAATTGTAGCCTAGTGGCGAGGAGGCCATTAAGTTAGCAGCCCGACATCTGAGAGCAATCATGTTCAACGTACAGTAGGTTACATTCATATGGTTATTAAATTTCAGTTTATAATCATCTAAGAGAAATTGTTTTAGTTCATAAAATCATGTTCAATGTTACATTCCTATGGTTATTAAATTTCATGTTGTATGTACCTCTGTTCGTTATAACATTGTACTCATTATATTCTTTCTATTTCATTTTTTAAATTAATATTCTTTGTTGCATTCATATTTCATCGTAATCAGAGTATTCATATTATTTCATTTGGTTTTTTAAGAGTCTCTTATTTCTTACCTCATTCTAAACAAATTTTGAAAAACGAGTTAGAGTCACGCAATCGATTACGTCGTCTCTCGTTCGGGAGTGTTGGATTATAAATATGCCTAGGTAACTAGCCATATTTATAGAAAGACGCTCCTAAATTGTTCACGCTCTTTGGACAGTCTGGGGATGTGCGGCCCGTGTAGCTGGACCACGTGGTTCCGTACGGTTCCAGAGAGAGTTTTGGTGGTGTTTCCCTGTTGTTCTCCGGATACACAACCCTCTCGACCCCAAGTCGAGACATGTATTTAGAGAACAGTTGGGAGATGCTGTCGAAATTCTCTCTAGAACCGTACGGAACCACGTGGCCCAGCTATGCGGGCCGCACATTCCCAAATGGGATTTAGGACCTATCCTTGCCTAATAGGGCCTAAAGTCTAGCATCGTACGATCGTACATTTTTTGTAATGAAACATTAAGGTCTCCCTTCTCTTAATGTTTAGATGTCTATCCATTCCTCTGCCGGGTCTTCTAGCTCCACCGATGAGGTCGAGCTAGCAATCAAGAAGCCAAGGACGCAAGCAAAGTGGCCGACGGACAAGATAACTGTCAAGGTGGTCGACAGCGATGGCCTGCCAACAGATAAAGCGGCCTTGCAACGGCTAAGGAAGCTTGCAGGACTTATTGCACTAAAGAGGGTCCCGTTGACCCTAAGGAAGTTCAACGAACTCAGTTGAGAGCAGAAGACTACACTATTCAACGTTGGGATCAACAATTTCCTCGAGTTTTCCAAGAAAACAAAGGTGACATCTTACAGGACTACGATGAAGATGATATCCAAGCTATGGAGGTCTCATAAAAGCAACCTTATCTCAAACTTTGTCGCCAAAGTCCTCGAGTCCTTCACAAAGTACCCATACCTATAAAAGGAGAACTGGGACCAATTTATCAACATGAAGTAGAGTTCAAGACAGAGAGCTCTGCCAAGAAGGAGCTTCAGGCTAGGAATAAGCTACCCCACAACCTTGGCACAATTGGTTACGTGGAGATGAAAGATAAGTGGTTGGCCGAAGATGCCAAGATGGCCAGTGAGGGCAAAGAAAATCCATGGCAACAGTTTCCCAGCAGAGCGCAATCATTTCTAAAGGTCCGGGGGAGACTGACAAAGAGCGGTGAAGTCACGTGGACCTCAAGCGAAGCGACGTTATTGGCTCAGAAGGTCAGAGATCTAGCCGTGCAGGCGTCACAAGGATCATTCACTGCCGTGCGGGAGCAGGATGAGCTAACAAGTGCTCTCGGCAACCCAGAGCACCCTGGTCGTGTGCGGGCGTCTCTAGCTCGCAAGGCTAGAAGCATGGTTTCCTGGACAACGCTGACATGTATAAGAAGCAAATAAGGTCTGAGGGAATTGATGTGGAAGCGCTCTCTGTGAAAATCAAGAAGGATCTATATGCAGATATCGCGAGGAGCTTAGCTCAACGGGGTATCGTCCTTTGAGATCTGCAAGGTACATTGGATCACCCTGCTTGTGTTAGAAAGAGCAGCTGTGCATCAAGAGAGGTCGAGCAGCAACGATCAGGAGTGACCCCACAATATTGCAGCGGTTTGGATGACACTATTGATCGGCTAACTAAACCAACCCTGTGCAAGCTTATCTTAAAGTCTAGGGGGTATCAGATTGAGGTGGTAAGGGGTGTGGTCTACCCATATCAGCATGAGCTACATAACGTGCCAATAAGGGAGGGATGTGCAGTGGTGTATATTAATTTTGTGCACCCCAACGCGGAAGACATCGCACTGCCTATTCCTCCTAATGATGAAATGATCACTCTACGCGATGCACATCTCTCAAGGGTACAATGGAACCGGGTTGATATTTTCATCAATGCCGAGACTTCTGCAAGCCAGGCTTGTGCTCAACCTCCTGCTGATCAACCTCTTGCTGCACCTGTTGCTCAACCTCTTGCTGCACCAGCTGCTCAACATCCTGCACCTATCAAGCAAGTTAAAAGTGTAACCGTTGTGCCATCGTCTAAGAAGCCAACGGTCACAAAGACCAAAACAAAGAAGACCACTGGCAGAAAGTCCAAAAATATTGCGATGCCTAATGTAGGGTCAATCTGGACTCAGGTAAACCCTAAGTACCAAGCTGGCAAGGCTCTGCTCTCTCAAGATCAGCTAAGGAAGGCTGGGCAAGCCTTAATAGAGCTCCATGTATTCTACCTAAATGGTTGCAATAACAATAAATATTCAATTACTGTAGTGTACAAGCAACAAAATTTTTAGACCAGTGACAACTATTTTTTGCTTTGCTTTGAGGATCTATTTGATCTTTTCAACCTGGACGCTCTCGACATCAGCTTGCTGTGGTGCTAGATATTGTAAGTCACTTAACCTAGTCTTTCAATTAAAGTCGACACATAATTATGTGATATTAATTATTCTTTTATATCTGTATGCTAATGTGGCAAGAATGTAAGAAGCGACCATTCAAATTTCTTGACCCACAACTATTAGCAATGTAAACCATCGCGAATGATAGGGAGTCATGCGTCGAGTACGTAAGTAAGTTACTCTCTAATTGCATCGCAAGAGATCAATTTTTAATGGGCGTACACCACTTGAATGGACATTATGTCCTACTACTCTTCGCCCCTAAGTGAAACATTGTATGGTACATTGACTCGGCAAGACCGTTGGGACCGAATGGTGAGCGCACCGAGAGGGACTACTCGATAATCAGAAGTATAATCGACGAGTAAGGTTTTCTTCACTTTATTACTACAAGTTTAACATTTACCATGTTCTCGCTTAACTCGATTTTGTTGTACCTCGTTACAGAGTCCTCGGTGTCAGTCTTAGGAAATCAAATGCAACGGAACGCTGAGAGTTAGTGCATAAAACCGTAATGCCGGTAAGTCTCTAAATGTTTGTCCTTTCAAAATTAAATATGTCGTCCAAACTAATCGTGTATTTCTATAAAAGTGCTACACTCAACCTCCTGGAAACCAATGCGGGTTTTATGTCGCACACCATATGATGCTAGCCCTGAAGATAGCGGATCTTAAATCACTCGACGTAAGATATTATCATGTACTTTATTTCTGTGTTGAATTTATGTTTCACTTATGTAAACATCGACTAACGTAAAAAACTCAATTTGCAGGAATTCAATATACCTGAAGATAATCTTAGCGAGACTGACTTGCAGGCCATCCATTCACGGCTAGCGGCTTTCCTTGTGGACCAAGTCCTCAAACTGGCTGGCGCTTTCTATTATAAAGGCTAGAATTAATGTTTGTTGGTTATAAACTTGTGATGTAATATAACTTGTAACATTTGGTGAAATCTGTGATGTTTGCAATACAATTTTTGATGTATGATTTATTTGTGCAATACAATTTGTGATGATGGCATTCTACGATAAATTCTGTGTTGTTTGCAATGTACAATGTTGGCTACGAAATCATAGCTTTGATTCAGGATGGAGCCTAAAAAATTATTTTTTATAATATAATCATAACATTAGTGACATGTCTAAATAAATAACTGTCACTGATAGGAACCTTTAATGATATGTGTCAGTTACTCCCCGTCACTAAAGGATCCCTCTATGTCCATGTCACGTCTGGCATAACCACATTTAGTGACGGATAGCCACTAAGACCCGTCTATAGAGGTAACCTATAGTGACAATACAAAGTGTGCACCGTCACTATAGTTTGCACTTTAGTGATGGGTCACCATGTTCACCCGTCACTAAAAGGGATCATGTCAGATGTGGCATGGACCTAAAGGGACCCTTTAGTGATGGGTGTTTGCCTGTCACTAATGAGATGGATTTACTAACACGATAAGAGTGATGGAGGATATGTCCGTCACTAATGTATGTTATTACCGTCACTAAAGTGCTTTTATGTGGTAGTGATAACTAGAAGTTATACTGCTTGATCATTTCTGTGATTTAAAAAGTATGACTAAGTTGTATTACCTGAATGTAATGCACTGGAGAGGGTGAAATACTGAAGAAAGTATAGGTATCTCTTATCTCGTCTAGAGGCCTCGAACAAAAATAATAAGATGAGAACTCTGATTCTTCATGCTCCTAAGTAATCGAAGATGTCTAGTGAAAACAATACAAGAGAGCTTATCATTCTTAATCACAAAAACTGCCCCACAAAGAAGGAGAGCTAGTTGAGACCTGACAATAGGATGGAACATCGGAAATAGGCATACCAATGTGAATCTTTTCATGAAAGAAGAAATCGGCGATAAGGTGCGTACCAAAATAGCCACTGGTACACTAAAAAGCCTTGCTCCCGTGATTAGAAATAATGGTGAGCAAGATGATGAAGCACCAAAATATGTAACCCATGATGAAATAACTACAAGTTATAAAAGTTTTGGTGAATCCTGTGATATAGCAACTGCTAAATATCTGTACTTACTATTTAAAGTTGTCACAATCATAAGTCTTGACCTTGAGCCTGTATCGCTCATTGAATGTATGAAGAGGTCAGATTGAGAAAATTATAAGAAGGCAATGATAACTAAATTGCTTGAATAAACTCTAAAGGACATATATGGGTATTAGTTTGAAAAAATAATAACGGATAAAATATGGCTTGTTGTATAAAGTTTTCACTCAACTAATATGAGTTGATTATGGAATCTATTCTCTGACCATGGGATGAATTACCTTTAAAAATATAATCTCAATGGCAGTTAACTAGCAGTTGAAAATCGAAATCAACCAGAAGTTGAATGAACCAACATAAAGTTGAAAATCGAGTTGAAGTCAAATTATGTTGAGTGATGAATTAATTGATGTTGTTATTTGCATAGGAGTTTAGATCAGATATTTGTATGAAGGTATATAAAGTACCATATCTTGAACCAACATAGAAAGAATAGAAATAGTCTAGTAGTATATAGTATATTTATGTAAAAGAAATATTGTCTGAATAATGATCTATGAATGGATTGTGAATATGGTCTGAATATCATATGAAATTAAGGAAGCAAACTTATTGTTCGAATTTGAGTTTGAAGCAAAACACTTGGATAGAACCAAGTCTGCTTATGCTTGTAGGTAGAGCATGTACCTGATAAATTATAGTACATCGGTCTACTTACACTCTGAAAATGATGGAGAGATTTAGCTTTGAAAAGTTATTTTCTTCTAAAACCCTTATAGTCAAAAGGTCATTGCAAGCAGTCTCGAATCCATACAGATCTAGAGAAGAGGAAGAAAAATTTTGGGACCAAAATTCCTATACTTGAGTGTTGTAGATACGCTAATGTACCTGGCCTACTGCACTAGAAATTGTTTTAGCAAAGTCATGTATTTATTTTGATGAACCATTCAGAAATAATAGTTTTGTATGAAGCCACACCAGAATATGCATGGTTTAGAAGATTGGTTCATCACATCCAGTAGTTATGTGGTTTGAATCACGTCAACACCCCTACTATTATCCATAAAGATATTGTAATTGCGTTGTACAAGTGCAGTCAGGATATGTGAAGAGCAATTTTATGAAGCTTATAAACCTCAAGTTCTTCTATGCTCATGAATTGCATAAGGAGAATAAAATAAATGTGATGCATATCAAGTCATATGAAATCTCGTAGATTATTCACTAAGTCTCTCCTAACATCTAGCTATAAATGATGTGTTTGTGGAATTGGAATGGCTAAACTTAGAGACTTGTGCATCTCAGGGGGAAACTTCATATAATACTGACAAGAAGAATTGAATCTTAGTCAAGATTAAATACTTAAATTGGTCCTAAAGATAATATGAAATATATGGGTGGATTGTACTCTTTTTTCCTTTAATGAGTTTTCCTTAAGTTTTTCATATTGAGGTTTTTACTGAGACAATTCATGCAACCAAAACGAGTGTTCTCTCAATTTTTCCTACTAGGTTTTAAGGTAGTTTTGATGAGGCATATGCATGATGTGTAGAGTGCCCAAGGAAGAGTGTTAGGAAACCGAAGATCCCACATATTGGTAATTGAATTACGATTTGTCGGGACGTCTATCTCTTAGGAATTTTGGTCTATAAATAGATAAGTCCTCTCCCCAATTGTATACAGTTGAATCTGAGCAATAAAGAAGTTTTGTTTTTTCCGTACATACTATGACTTTTATTCTTTGTCTTAAAGCTCTGGACTACATACGGTAACAGAGTTTCTTAACAGTTCTTACGTCGCGTGATGAGGACGGACTTGGTGATCCCTTATAAAGGAAGGGGAAGTAGAATAGCGCATTGCTACTCCACGCGCATGCGTCAGTAATCAATGTCAGGCATGATGCGTGCCCGAAAAGGATTCATCCTCCCACCCGGTGAAGTTTTTCTTTTCTTTTTTCTGTTTTTGAGAAGACTTTTTTGGTAAATCTTTCGGCTCGAAATAATTTAACTCGCCAATGTAGGATTCTCCTCGTGAATTCTGAAACTTTTGTCTAGGAATGCTGAAGCATTTAACATGAAATAATTTTAAACCTTTTGTGTGCAATGCGATAGTTTGTATTCACACAGAATAACTTGAGAGTGTCAGGATTGAAGTTCCATGGGCTTTGTATGCGATACTTTGTATACTGAATTGCATGGGCTTCAGTGAGAGCAGCTAGGAAATTTTGATGGGCTACCTTCTTCCTCACAAGAGCATCAGGAATGAAGTTCCAAAGTGCCATCCGCGATGCAGCATCCTGTCCCCTGCTGCATAGCTTCACCTTCTTCGAGAGCTTTCGATTTAGTGCAGCATAGACTTCATCATCCTCATCGACAACGGGATCAATACTCTGTGAATAAGCAAATCAAAACTATGTCAAGAGAAAATCCAAAAATTTGTGCAACCAAGACACGCTATGTACTCTTTCTCCCAATTTCTCCTACTAGTTTTTTGGGAAGTTTTGATGAGGCATATGCATGTCGCGTAGAGTGCCCATGGGAGAGTGTTTGAAACAAAAATCCTGAATATTGGTAACCAAATTACAATTTATTGGGAGGT
>KE371169.1:43414-57593 GCA_000418225.1 Zizania latifolia | reverse complement strand
AGGAGGCGTCGTCCTGCTGCTCGGAGGCGTCATCGGAGTACTCGTCGTCGACGGAGGGGTCCAGCGGCGCGTCGTCGGGGATCGGCAGCCCGTACTGGCAGACGCGGAGGCAGTTCCACCAGGAGATGATGGCCGGCGGAAGCGGCGGCGGGAGGCTGTCGCTGCTGATGAAGCACGAACGGGTCTTGCTGGATCGCGACGAGGTGGCGAGCGTGGTGAGGCGGATGAGAGAGAGGAGGGCGACGAGCTTCTGGGCGAAGCTGCTGCACGCGACGCTGGGCGGAGGCGGAGGCAAGAAGGAGAAGTGCTCCATGGCGCATTCCAAGACGCTCGATCAGGAGAGGAGCACCGCGGACAAGAGGATCCTTTTCTGAGCACGCATGCATGCAGAGATGGGTAGGTGATCAGCGTGCATGGATTCTAGTTTGGTTAAACTAGTTTAATTGGTGGGGTTTTATTCGTTTTTTTGGGTTCATTTCGTTGTTTCATTTTGGCATCCAACTCTGGATATCCCTGTACAGGTTTGAAGCAAATGACATTTGATCGATATTCTTTTATTAGCTCTGGCTGTACTCTGTGGCAGAAGTTATTTTTTATTGTTAATCTGCCTATGAGAAAATTGTTCATTTTCCCGCTTCAAATTACGGTTTCGATCATTTGTCACTCAAAAATTTAGCTTTGGTTAAATACCACCTAAAACTTTGACACTCATCATTTGCCACATCTATTAATTTAATTCATTTTAATATTTTTCCTCTATTGAAAAGACATCTATACCCTTCATATCTCTGACATCACCTGATGCTGCTACTGTCTCCCTCCCATTGTTGTTTGGTGGCGTCGACACCGTTGCTGCTGCTGCTCGGCACCGCCTCAGCTTCCCTCCACCTAGCTCGCTCTCTTTAGCAGATAAGAAGTCAATGCGGAACAATGACACCGGGCGGCTAAGGGGGAGAAGGGCAAAGATGATACGAAAGGATGTATATGTCTTTTTAATAAAATATTTTTTTAAAAATAAATTGGTAGAAGTGATAAATAATCAAGAGTATCAATGTTTTGGGTGACATTTAATCGAAGCCAAATTTTTAGGTGGTAAATGATTGAAGTCCATAATTTGGAGTGACAAATAATCAATTTTCCGTCATATATATATATATATATATACCACTGTACTATTACAGATCACTTAGACCCAGACGTACACTAGCTAATGGATCTGAAGTCAATCACAGAACACTTAATTTTTGTTGTCGTTCCGCTGGCACACCATTAATTTGTTGACTTAGCGCTATATATCTAGGCTGAGATGCTGAATTTCTACTAATGGATCTGAAGTTAATCACATAACACTTAATGTTTGTTGTCGTTCAGCTGGCACACCATTAATTTGTTGACTTAGCGCTATATATCTAGGCTGAGATGCTGAATTTCTACTAATGGATCTGAAGTTAATCACAGAACACTTAATGTTTGTTGTCGTTCAGCTGGCACACCATTTATTTGTTGACTTAGCGCTATATATGTAGGCTGAGATGCTGAATTTTTGATGGCTGATTTATAATTATCAAATATCAAACATATATGAGAGAGATATCCTCCAGCTAGCGTGCAGAGGCGTTTATTGAGGATGATCTCACATAAGCATCTATGGTATATATATTGGTAAAATGTTGAGCATATCAGCGAAGTATATTCCTCTTTTTTGTCACCTCACCCCTCAAAAAGTATTTTTGATTTACGTCATAGAATTTATATAGAGAATAATTCCGGTCATAAAACATATGGGCGTTGTGCGCTAATGTTTGCCATCTATTTCATTATGCAATTGTTTTTGCTTCTTTTCTCTTATCCCATAAAAGTGTAAAATTGATGTCACTAACCGCAGTAAGTGTTGATTTGTTTTCTTATTTCTGATCATTTATTCAAAGATTTAGAGTAGAAAACAGCTAAAAGCACACAGTCTAATCCATAAAACTAGTTACTTTTGTCCAGATCCACAAACATTTGGCCAAAGTCGATACAAAGTTCGGTATCAGCAGTATATGTCTCTGATACATTTTGAGGCTCTGCGATGCGATGCGACGAGAGAACAAAACATGAAAGCATGAAAGAACAGCAGTAAACAATGCATTCCTTCGATAATGATTGCAGAACATGAACGGCTGATTTCACCAGATAAGTTAAAATCTGGCCACAGAAACACACTTCTGTGCCATTCTTTTTCAATTAATACATTAGATTCGTGACATTTTTTCCAAGTCATATTACCCGTCATGACATACCTTTGCACACGTCAGCTTCAAGCCGACTACATCATTCCTCCAATACAGAAGTGAAAAAAAACCATGTTAACATGTACTCCCATGCTCTCTTTTGTTGGGAGAATCCGCTGTCCTTTCTGCACTGCAGTGCAGATACTTCCATCATGTCATTCTTTCATGTCGGCAGCTTTCCAGATGGGCAGGTGTCTTCCGCTACCACGAAGCGCCCCGAAACCATCACCTAATCTATACATTCTGTATATTCTTTTCTGCATCTAATGCTACCAAAATCGTTTTAATTTCTGACCTTGCGTATTCTAACTTCTAAAAGAATATCACAACCTATCTCATTGATCCTGGGAATGTAGGATCCATGTCCCCGGTGTTGTCATCATCATCGTCAAGGTAATCCACAGGCATATCTGCAGGCCGCCGTTTTAATCTTTGGAAGATTTCATCAAGGGATTCAGGCGAAGAGATGTTTGAATGTGGAGCAAATCCTGGGTCTTGGCGCAAAGGAATGAACTTCTTGGAACCCATATTCGCTTTAAAGTTCTGAAAACCAATCTTCATTGTAGCCCATGTCTGTGAAATTCCAGCAGACGAGCCAAGTGGGGCGCCAGCATTGGACCGCTGTTCAGAACTCCCTTCCTCAAGCAAAGATACAGATGTTGACGAAATTTCCTTATTCACTGGCTTTACTGCCTGCCGACTCTGTTCCCTAATAGCTGAATACTTAGTAGCAATAGTTTCCCTGTTGTTAGCATATTTGGACTGACCAACTCTTCCATCACCACTAGAGGAAGTTGCTCCCGATTTCATCTTCACTTCATTTTCAACCTGCGTATAGCATATAGCATAAGTACATAATAGCATTAGAAAAATAATGGGAATGGAGAAACGTCAGTAAGTGATAATAAGAAAGACCGTTCAGCCAGAAACATAGGAAACTGGGAAAGAGATCAAAACATATTAATTTTATAAAGCTCATGAAAGCGGAGTAAGCATGCTAAGTACCAATGCTACCTTTCCAGATTCAATATCTGTGTTCACACTATTAAAATTTCTTGCCAATGGGATAACCTGCTCGCCCACTTTGCATCCTTGTTCAATCCAAGATCTCTCTGCAGAAACAAGTACATAAATCACATCAGCGGAGCATGTTTTGAAAAAACTAAATGGAGTATTTGCACCATATTTTTCAGTGATTATAAAAGAGTTTGATAACAATGACAGGATAAATCATCATTTCAATCAAAGCCACATAGGCACATAGTCCCCAACAATCTAGATACAGAACCCTGTTTTATCACCAATGAAATATATATTGTAGGTCCTAGAAGAAACAAGAAAGTCCCAGTGGATACTGAAAGGGCAAGCGGTAAAAGGCTAGTATATGCACTAAAGAGATAGAGGACAGGAATCACCTCAGACAAATATATGCAGTTCTTACCTTTTTGCAGAATGATCATTCCAGATGGATCGAAGCCATCCAAATTCTCTTCCTCATGCTGGAATTTGAACCTTTTCCAGCTTCCGAAAAAGTCAATCACACAACCAAAGAAGTTGCTTGCAACCAATAGTGTATAAACAACCATAATTAACGGATATATCCTGTTGAAGCCTCTTCCAAAGAAAGGAACTGCATCATCAACGTTTCCCATTCTCTACAACACAAGGTTCATCCAGTGATTATAAGGTAAACAGATGTTATGGTAAAAAAGAGAGAAGACATGGAAAATTTCCTTCAAATATTGACTACCAAGTACCAATGCCCTCACATGACAAAAGAATATGCTGTGAATAGATCAGCAGAACTGCACAACTATTACGGTATTACCTTCTCAAAAGTAGTTCTAGCATTGCCACCAAGTCGAATGAGATTCAAGAAGTTGTAAGAAATAGGAGGTGCATATCTTGCAACCATTCTGCAGAATAGCATTTGGAGCACAGTGTATAATTATTTGAATAGCTTTGTAACAGAATCATATCGAGAGCATGAAAAGGAAAAACATTGAAAACTTACGAACAGATCATAAGCAAGCTGACCGAACTGGTTTGTCTCGGAGTCAAAGAATAAAACATTAGCATCCCAATCTTAAATAGTGAATAATAAGTACAAATGCACATATACATCAATGGGACAAATGCAGCAACCTGCAGATAAGTAAAAAGTTTGCAAATCATGAAGAACAATGTTGATATCAGACAGTAATTGTAGAGTGTCACAGGACAGGGGCGTCAAATTATTTGGAGGGAAGTTTATCATGTAACAAAACCAACAAGAAAAAGGACACCATGCCTTTGATATGATGTAAGTGAAAGCCACCTGGTACTATACATTCGCTTTTATTAGTGTATATGTGTTTAAGCAACCAATGGATGGCACAAAAACCAGGATTAATATGGCATATGCTAATAAATTATCTAGCTAATCACTAATAACACGCTACATATGCATTACATAAACATAGCAAGTGCCAAAAGTTAAAAACTTCACTGTAAACTAGACAGAGGGCAGAGACAGAATTTTGAATAATTACACAGAGCACCAAATTTCTTACCTGGACTAAAACCTCCTGCTTTCCTACAGACTTTATAAGGATGGAGAAAAGGGACAAATCAACACCACTTGGCAGCAAAGTGGCTTCAGCCAGCAGTATGGCAGCTGACATACAGCCAAGAATGACAGCAGATGCTTTCTGAAGCTGTTTCCTTAGTACACAGCACCAAATGAACTCTGACAATACAAGAAAGAATTATCGAGTCAGTTTCATCAATTACTGCCCAGCCATAAGCAGCAAATTAAATTTGCTAATAATCTCTGCACTTTGAAATGTTCCAAATTAAGAATGTTGAATCTTTGTTGTAAGCCATTTGACTAGTAAATATATAAGGACAAGATCAATAAAAAAAGTATAGGTAGACAAAATACCCATAGTGTCCAAAAGGGAACCCAGCGTGCCAGGTCAACTTTCCCTAAAACTTGACACATATTTCCTGTTTAGAGAAAACAAAAGAAAATAAGTTGATACTGCTTGTGGCTGGAACTCTCAAAGATATCAGACAAGTATAACTTTGTTTCCAGAACATATTGATCAAGATTTTTCAACAAAATCACTGAAGAATGTTTTACAGTCATGTAGACAAACATAAGCATCTACAGCAACAAGATAATCCAGCCCACAAATCAAATATTGTTCCCTGTACATTACAGACTATAATTATAGTCAATACACTAATCTAGTAAAACCCTTGTGAAATGATTCAAAGATCTGTTTGTGCATAATTTGCTTTTTATCATTTAACCAGCCAATGAAAACTTTCACAAGATGGGCACAATATTCAGCATTGTAATTCAAGAAAATTTTTCAGTCACAATAGACATGTGGGTACAAATCCTAAAAAATAGATAACCCAACATATAGTATCATAACAACAGCGATTTTATGGGACATTGCAATTCAATTTAGTGCAGATAGGGTAGTTCAGTTACATATAAATGAACTCACCATCCATTTGCATCACGAAGTTCGTTATTTTTAACTGTGTCTTCTAGTTCAAGAGCTTCCATGACATAAGTCATATATTCACTGTAAAATCACAACAATAAAGTAAATACTATCAGTTAAATAGAGCAGCGACAGCACAACTTAAATGTCATGTATTCTCAACAATAAGATCTTCCAATCTCCATACAAACCGGATTTTTCATACTCGCCATTACTAAAAGAAATGTGAAAGGGTAATTATTATCATATAGTGGTTTATCAAACAATACCTTTTACACCTGTAGTATTCCTCATGAGCCCTCCTAAGTTGACGTCGAAGTGTGGCCATTGTTTTATCATCTGTATCGTAGTCCATATCATTTTCACCTAATCTTCCACCAGAAGGCTTGAAAGATGGATCATCCCACAGCTGAAATGGACATGATCACAGATTATTGTGTATAATTGCACGGTTTAGATTCAAGATTAAGTAGTGCTCCTGATTGCATTGGTACCATTTGAGCCAACATTTTGTCAATAATATCCATATAAGGCCTCAAAGGGTCACGCTTTGACATTTGATTAGAAGTGGCTTGACCAACCTGGAAAAGGAATAACGCATCAAAAAATTGCTACAAGCACAAAAATATTATTTCAAGGACTTAAAAAATACTTACAACAAATGCATTTGAATATTCTTGATGAGCATTATCAAGCTTTACAGCCATTGTTGCTACTCTATGAGAAAGCACTTTTTGGCGATAAGTCCAGTCTGCATTTTTCCAAATGTTTCTTGGGATCTCACTCAACCCAAAACCAAGAAGAAAAGCACCAGTGACCAGCCCAAAGGTATTTGAGCATGCCATTGCAAAGCCCACAATACCACCATCCCTATTAAAAATATTTATTCCAGGTCAAGAGTCCAGGCTCTGCAGATTAAAGTTTAAATGAAAGCAATTTCTGAAGAAATAATCTCAAGGCAACACATATTTTGTTGGTAACAATAATATTTCATCCGCAGTAATGATAGCTTCAAGATATTGCACATGACTAAACTTATAATCTGCAGTATGAGTATGGAACATGGAAGCTAACTGAAGATAAGAACATACCATGCTCTATGCATCACTAAAAGCAGTATGAGTCCAAAGAGGCCAATGGCTCCCACAATTGAATAAAAGAGCAGGTTCATGTGAATACTGGTCTTGAGCCTTTCTTTAACAGTGAAATCTCCAGCATCTTCATATCCTTGAATAGTAGGAACTACAGCCCTGTTTAAGGATATATGTAGGCATTGTTTAGAGAAATAGAAATAAGACATGTTTGGAGAAATAAACATAAACATAAACAATGTTTAGAGTTATAGACACCATTGCAAACTGTAGACCAGTACTAGTACATCCAATATGAATTTAAATATTCTAGCAAATACTAACACAAACAAATGTATGACTAAACTATTAGCCAGAAAATTACATTGACCTGTCCTGCTACAAATCGTGTAAGCCACTGTACATTATCAAGTATCAACATGAGCTCAAGTGCCTTGAAAGATCAAACAGACAATACAAAGCATATAGTGCATGTGGGGAGGCACTCAAGGAAGGATTGTTCTGGCATTTTAACAGACCTAGTTAGTTTAGTTAGAGCCAAAAAAGTGTTGAACTGGCATTTATAAGGGCACATGCATCAATAGCTGTTGCAGTCTTGCAGGTGCCTTGTAGTCTGATCAGGAGAGAGGAAACTATGCAAACATGTTGATAATGCAAAATTGATAACACCATACCACGTTAGAATAAATGTGCTCCAATATGACCAACTCCAAAAGAATCCAATACCACCCTTCTCACGGCCAGTTAATGTCTGCAAGTTGTGATGTAAAAGTTCAGACGAAATGAATAGATGAAGACCATTTTCTAGCCCAGGGCTTTGATAAAGTTCACCGTATAGAGACTGAAATATTTACTGAATGGATATATAACTTGATTTAGGGCCTGTTTGGGGGAGTTTCTGGCAGCTGCAGCTACTTCTAGATCTCAAACAGGCCAAACAATTGAGACGATAACTAGCTATGAAGACTCAGATCAGGCAGGACATGCACTTTGCTACTGTACCGGTTTTCCTCGGATTCATCGTTTAACATGCAGTTTTAAGAATTATGTAATGAACTGGTGGCCCCTATGTGACTATGTTGGACGACGGAGCGAAACTATCTATCCGGAGTTCCAGACCTCATTCCCGCGACCAGCAGCAACAATTTAAATGCGTGATTCACCAAAAAAAAATCTCCTCACACACCAAACACCGTGCCCTAATATGCATCAGAGTTACGTTTTCGTTTTTAATCCACTAATAGAGCCCAATTCGTACAAAAGCATGTAATCAGCTCAGCCCGAAGAGGATCTAACCGCACCGCCGAAGAAAATGGGGGATCCAGAGACGACGAGGAACGTAATAGAGAGGGATGGGAAATCTGACCGTCCAGATGTCCGCGGGGACGAGGATGATGAAGGAGAGGGAGCAGAACCAGGCGTAGCCAACGGTGGCGATGACGTAGCGCGGCACGCCCGGGCCGGCGAAGTAGCGCAGCGTGACGGTGACCATGCCCAACGTCAGGGGCAGCGATATCAAGTAGAACACCCACATCTAGGCGCCCTCCGCTTCGCCTCGCCGCCGGGCCGGCCGGAGGGAAAGCGCGTGAAGCTGCGGAGAGGGCGGGCCGAGGCGGTGGAGTCGGGGCCGGTTCCGAAGCTTCTCCGCCTCGCACGCTAACGTGTGCCGGCGTGGGGGGGAGAGGTGAGGTGGAGCCTGCTAGATCGGTGCCTTTGTCTTGCGCCCGTAGAAGGGGCACACGCGGCCACGCGGGGGCGCGGCGGGGAGAGGGAATATGGTGGTGGGCTCGCCGTGCCGAACAGATCGTTAGTTGGAAAGGGGAAATGTCGGTCCGAGGAAGTAATACGCACGCAAAATCGGATATATTCCTGTGGGTGATTAGACTATGTTGTAAATAAAATTTTCTACCCATTCTTATAAATAAAATTTTCTACCCTTTTCATATACAAGGGCAATTATTCAGATGATCGTAAAAAAGTAAACCTAGAAAATTTGGATACTGCCTAACACTTCAATCTTAAAAAAGTGGCCGAACGGGAAACAGAAATCACGAGCGTGATGCACCGATCGCGCGGCGAACGCGCGCTGCATTAGGATTTCTGTCGAATCAGATAGCCCAGTATGCACTGGCCCAATAAAAAAGCAGCCTATTTTGGGCCCATCCGCTTGCTTCCTTCGTTTCGATCCCTTATGCCAAAATGAAGAAAGAGTGAAGTACCAAACGACGGCGAGCCTGGTTGGGGTCTTGGGGATCGGCGAGACAAGGGCGAACGCCATGGACGAGGAGGAGCATGAGGTGTACGGCCAGGAGATCCCGGTGGACGGAGACATGGATGGCGCGGACGTCGACATGGCCTCCGGCGGCGAGGACGCCGCGAAGGTGTCCAACTTGGCCGTGCCCCTCCGCGCAAAACCCTAACTCTAGCTCCGGTCGCTGACCACCCTCTTGGTTCGTGCAGTTGCAGGAGCTCGACGAGATGAAACGAAGGCTGAAGGAGATGGAGGAGGAGGCCGCGGCCCTCCGCGACATGCAGGCGAAGGTCGCCAAAGAGATGCAAGGTGGTCTTCCGGGTCTGCTCACTGCCTACCTTCTGATGGCTTACGTTTTTCCTTTTGCGATTTGCTAAATTTATGTAGGCCTCCATCGATCTGTAGTATTTCACGACATCGTGTGAGGATCTGTGTGTAGAGTAGGTCATAATTGATCAAGCTAAGTACTTACTAATTTCGACTAGATTGATTAACTGGAATTAGATCGGCCGGCTGCGAACTCGTAAGTTCTAATTTCGACTAGATTGATTGATTTAGTGGGATTAGATCGGTCAGCTGTGAACTCACGCAAGTTGTAATTTTGCACTGGATCAAAAGGTAAATTTATTATTCTGTACCTCGTGCCCAATCTCTGATTTAGAATCGTCATATCTGGACAAGCGCTGGAGTTTTGGTTTAGGGTTTAATGTAGTTTTGACTTGTAATGGCTATATTACTATTGAACCAAGTTCTTTAATGTAGCACTTGATTTGGTTTTCATCTTTCTTTCTTGACATAGCACCCGGAAAACATCTTCACTTGACCTAATTTAGGATATCCTGCATTTTCAGCTTTTGGATAGGTGATAGTTAGTCTGTACTCACTGTAAATTCTCCAATGCTATTATCTTTCTATTTTGTAGGAGGAGATCCTAGTGCGTCTACAGCTGAGGCTAAGGAGCTGGTAGACGCTCGATCTGTGTATGTTGGAAATGTAAGAATTCTATGGGGACCTCTCCCTCTCTCTCCCACACATTGCAAGTACATGTAAAATGTTGCGTTATGGTATGAAGATATAAATTTCTATTTAGTTGCATTGTGCCATTGTTAACTACAGTTTTTAGAATTGAATGTGGAGTGGATACATAGATATATGTATAATGTAACATTTCATTAGATTTTGGCTGTTTGCTTCTGGGTTGTGGAAAGATGCCTTTGGTGCATTTAACTTTGATATGAGGTATTTATGTCCCCTCGCCCCTAAGAAACTATTCCCTTAAGTTCAGCCAATAGCCTACCGTAGCTCCTAAAAAATAGTTTACTGCTTGTTGTCTTAAATTTCAGAAGACATCATTGAGGCTTAGAGCTATACAATTTGGATATTGCTCTTTGTTTTTGATCCATGATAATACCATTCCTTTAAACAACCATGCATGAAATTTCCATTTACAGTTCTGTAATGCCATTGTGATCGTCATTATTTGGCTCTTTGCTAACAGTACTACAAATCAGTATCTTATGTCTTTATGGTGTACTATCATAATGCTTTGGTGCATTGATCGAATAATGGTGATGGCCGCAGGGTAGTATGCTGTGATCAAGCCTTTCTCAAATCGAGTAATTGGTATCTGGTTGATTACCAGCCCATATTTTAGTCTTACCTTAGATAGAAAAACAGAGAAAAATCCCTGAAAAAAGCATGGGCAAAAGAAAAAGAAAAAAAGAAAAGGGAAAAACAAACATGAATATTCTAGGATAGGTTATGTCCTTGAAGGAGCAAAGGAAGTCTAGAAAGCTGCTGTACATGGTTGGGACCGGCGCTTGAGACTCGAACCTGCGTACGATGTGGTGTGATTCTTAGCAACTGGTCCAATGAGAATCACCTGAATTGTGCATAGGTATGACATGTAAGCCTAACAGCAGGGAGCATTAATGCTGTCTTTATTTTTTTATCGTTATATCTTCCTCTTTCCTTTCTTCCCTTTTGTTTTCCTACTCCCTTTGATGTCAAAGCACACATTTTTTTCATACCTTTCTCCCCATTTTTGTTAATTTTCTTAATTGTTCATGGTGCCATTGCTCTTGTCAGCATAAATAGTGTTATTTCCCCGGACTACATTTAACTTTTCTTATAGACAAGTAAAGGCTGCCCAACATTCTAGTACTGCCCATAGGGTGACATGAAGAAGAATAAATCTTTGCTTCAGTAAATGCTGTTGAAGGTCATAGTTATGAAAGAATGAAAGATCAACAGTGTTGGCATGCTTAATAAAAAAAACTGTGATATTCATATTTTCTCGAAAGTCTTAGAGCATAGTATAGACTGTAGAGTAATATGATAGTTCTAGAAATTGCATCATCAGACAAGTTCTTATTTTTGTTAGGATGATATTGTGATTTTCACTGCGCGTCAGTTCTTGTCTTTATGTTTCTCAGACTCCATTTGCCAATTCATGGACACAATTACATCATTCTCCCCAGTGTCATCCTGACTGGGGATAGCTGCACACCATTTAAACATAGATTTTCTTGACTTAAATAGATTCCCACCTTTCTACAAACCATGTAAAATTTTCTTATTTGTGTCGGTCATCGCAATTTCGTATCTCACTGAGGTATCTTGTGTAGCACACTGAAACATTCAAAAGGGATGAATGGTCATTTTGAGATAAACCAAAGTCCCAATATTATCAAGGTGACTAATATCAGTATACCACTTATTTTTTTCTTCATACTTAAATATTTAACTTGTCTATCCCTGGTGAGATCAATTTATAAGTATTTTTTATTCTATTGGCAGTGTTCAATCGAAAACCTTGTGAGAATGATTTCAAGTTGCCTCTAGCGCCAGCTAATTATCAAGTGATTATAGTGTCACCTGTACATTTAATAGGCAATAATTTGTGATATAATCATCTAATGCAGGTTGATTATGCCTGTACCCCAGAAGAAGTGCAGCAACATTTTCAAGCTTGTGGAACAGTCAATAGAGTGACAATCTTAACTGACAAGTTTGGACAGCCCAAAGGTTTTGCTTATGTGGAATTTCTTGAACAAGAAGCCGTTCAGGAGGCTCTTAATTTGAACGAATCTGAATTGCATGGTCGCCAGATCAAGGTGCATAAATAATGAACAGATCATCATTGTGATATGAAGGGTTCAAAAACCTTTAACATGTTTTAGTCCTTGTGTTTAGCTAATTTTCTCTTGTTCTCAACAGGTGGCACCAAAGAGGACTAATGTCCCTGGGTTGAAGCAGCGTCCACCACGTGGATACAATCCTTATCATGGTTACCCATATAGATCATATGGGGCCCCATATTTCCCACCATATGGTTATGGGTGAGTTTAGTTTTTTTTTTGACGGCATGGATGTCTAACAGCATTTAGTTGTATTTTTTTTACAATATGGATGTCTAATTGTGTCTTTCTAACATCTATATATATTATGTATGCTCGTTCAGGAGGGTTCCCAGGTTCCGCCGTCCAATGCGCTACAGGCCATACTTTTGAAGTGGTTTTCATGAAGTGCGACGCAGTGCCAAGCGTAGTCAGCCCAAGTCGATCCCAGAAATAATTCTGCCATCCGGTATCTTAGTTATGTGGTTTCCCAGTAGACATATGCTGGGTGAACGTCCCCACCATATTATGCATTTTGGTTACGTATGCTATCGATCTCATGTACCGTTGGTCCTGCAGTACGCAAAATGCAGTATTGTTATGATGTTATCGTATGATATTGGTTCGCCATACTTAATAGTCTGCCATACTTGATAGTCTGTCTCGATACAAGCATGTGATCGTGATCAATGTTTACAAGTGGCCTAGCTGACCTAGTTGCTATGGGGCTGACCAGTTGATCCTAGTCGCCATGGGACCGTTCAGGCGAGTCAGACGACTAGACTGATTAGATGAATATGGACGATCAATTTTAGGACATTTACATACTATATATATACCTTTATATACCAATAAAGCAATCATCAAGAGTTCAACTACATTAATGGCTAGTTGGTGACTTATCTGTGAGATTTGATTTCTGCACTTGTACTATTGGTGTATCACAGCATCATCACTACGACATGTTTGTTTTCAACTAAAAGTAGTGCATGAATTAGTAATCACTATTCACTATCATAATTAACAATAGATGCAATATCACCCAAGTAGTGCACTGTAATTTTTAGCTGAACAGAATCAAATCAATTGCATGACAATGAGATGCACTATCACACGGCACAACAGAAATCAATTGCATGGCAATAGAAGTTACCGTCGAAGGAGGTGCTCATCTCGTAATCCCTCTTGCTTAGGCTCAAGCAGCCTTGTGAAGAGGGGCTAGAGCAGCTTCGCGAAGAGGGGCTAGAGTAGATGCAGAATCGTGGGGGGAATCACATGTTGAAAATTGCGTGCGTTGGAGCAGAATCGTGCGCTGGAAACTGGACAAGAGCAACTGTGTTGGAGAAGAGAATAGATGGCTGCTACGACGGCGCACAGGGAATGAGGGAAGGGAACTAGGGAAGAATAGAGGAGTCACGTGGCTTGGTTAGAGTGCTAAGTGCTAACCCTAACATGCTACATTGGCAGCTTAATAAATTGCCTCTAAACCCAGCTGAGCAGACCCAACAAAAATCAACAGTCAAACCTTGTCGTTCCACCCCTACTCATTTGATTAATCGTGATTAATCGATGACTAATCGAACGACTGGTCGGCCTAGTCGCCTCGGAGCCTCTGGTCGGGTCTAGAGGACCGATAAGGATGATTAATCGTGATTAATTAGATTACTTGTAAATACATATCACGATGGTTGATTCGCTTATCAGAAGCGGTGTTGCTTGGACCTTGTTGCTGATATAATTGTCGTCATAGTTAACTATTGGCAACGGGATTCATTTCAAGCTTGTTAATTTCATTCCGGTAGCCATTCCGGTTTGGCTTTTAGGATAAAATGTTTCGGTATCGGTCAATACCGGTGTACCGTTTCTGGGTCTAATAAAATAATATAAATATATTTAAAATATATATTAATATGATTAGATACGATATATTTGAATATATTAATAT